>CAJNJA010012583.1:0-13049 GCA_905231915.1 Symbiodinium necroappetens | reverse complement strand
CAGCAGCGGCAGCAGCAGCAGTCGTCATGGTGTTCGTAGTCGTAGACGCAGTGGTAGTAGTGGTGGTCATAATTTTAGTAGCAGTTTTTGTGGTTGCGTTCTTGTTGACATCAATATTACCACTAAGCGTTTACCATGATTACCATAACGGTAACCGTTGCTATTAGCAGCGCTACCGCCAATACTTGCTGCCACGACGACTGTTGCCTAGCGACAGGTTGTGTGATGCTGACACTGGCATTGCTTGGAATGGAATGCTTCGCTCTTGGCGTGCGTGAATGTGCATCCATCCACTAGGTGGAGAGTATGTTTGTCAAGTCTCGCAGCTTAGGAAGGCGGGGCTGTTCCCCCTCTATGGCGCCGGGCTTGGCAAGCTTGCCTTGCAAGGCTGTACAGCAGCATCATCGACACCAGCCATAGAACGAGCCTCACTCTGCAGATGTCAAGGCGAACAGGAGTTTGCTCAGATGTCTTCGCTTGGGGCGACTTGCTCGATCGACACGCCGCTGCAGTACAAGGTCCGGTGGGGAGAGATTTGGCGATGATATCCACGATTCTGCAATGTGTCGTTCTGTAGCATCTGCCCTTACATGTCAAGGCACCGAAGGCATGCGCCTCAACGACCGGAAGTTGCGGTGCTTGTCTACAGACAGTAGTTTTGCCGTGATCCCGAGTGGATCGCTTGATATCGCTGGCTCGGTCATTCTGGCCTTCTTTAGGGCTGAACTGTTTGCGTAGGACAGGCACAGAGCAAACGCATGAAATTGGCTAGGCTCGGACACAGCCTTGATTTGAGACTGAAGCGAGAGCTTTACCTGTGCCATTTGCAAGGGCGAGGCTGGAATCGGGTTTGGCACATTTTGGAACTTTACACAAGCGCTTTGAGACTTGGACAACTTGCAGCCACTCAGCAGCTGCGATCTGACACTCTTTGCACGTTGTCGCCCAGTCCTGGCCTCGAGTATGTTTCCTATGGCGAAACGCGCCACTGCCTCGGACTGCCCAGAGCTCTGGATTCGGGAGACATGCGACGGTACGGAAAGCCCGCACAGACAAGATTGCCATTCGCAGCCGCACTGGCGTGCCTAATCGACTGCATACTGTGCAAAAGCTTCCGCTTTCTCTTCGCTCTCAGGGAGATATTCCCGCCAGCGTCGTGCCCTTGGTTCCTCTCGCTTTGGACAGGCTCACTCATGGCATGTGCGTGGACGGCCTGCGAATAGATTAACTTAAGTGCGGTGACCGGCTTCAGCATGACTTCACCGCCAAGGGGGCTCTGCCCAGCAAACAAGGAAACTCCGACGCTCATCAGCTGGGTCTTCGATCCTGTGGGTGCAGAGCCCAGTGCTGTCCAAGTGCAAACCAGAGTGTCATGTCGTGTTAGCATGTAAACAGTATGCATACGAAGCACGGCAACCACACGTGCGGTGTCAGCTAGTTGCATGACTTTCTTGCACCGTTGCACCTTGATGAAACGAGCTGCAGATGAAGCGACGGTCGATTGCCAGAGCTTCACGATGGAGTATGTCGGTCCCGGCCTCGGTGGTCATCCCAGCTCAAAGGCTTTGCAGGTGTCGGAAGCCCAAGCAACACAGACAACGAAGGCCGTTTACAAACACAATCAAACATCTCAAGAGTCCTGACCTTGAAGCCTGACCTTGAAGCCGAATCTTCGGTGCACCGAGCCCGGGAGCCCGGGAAGCGGTCAAGACTCTTGCAGGAAAGAGCAGTGTCTGCAGGTCAGCTTGTGGAGGCTGGCATAGCCTAAATCTATGCTGCATACCGCAATATACCGCATACCTGGCATACCTCCAAGCATTCTATCCAGTGAGGTTCGAGCCTCCAGTGCAACCTGACCAACACGTCCCGGGTATGGCAGCCCCCAGCGACTTTGCCGTGAGCCAAGAAGCGATGACGGTATGGAACCGAACGATGCTGAATGGCCACGGCTGCACACGGGTCATGGTGCCAATGTCGCACAAGCATGGCACCTTGAAGACCCCCCTCCGCCTGAAGCTTTGCCCACTCGAGATCCTTTCCTTAGCCACTGACATTATGAACACGACGTGGTTATTCAGGCTGAACACCTACGACGACTGTGCCCGGATGTGCGAGAACGACCAGGCCAGTGGACTGTTTTAGTTTGGGTTTGGGTTCCAAGGTAATTGTTCCGAGGTGGGGGACAGGTCCAGAGCTTTTCTCGGTTGAGATGTTGCGATGGAGGTAGAATCTTGCATGTGGGCCGCTGCGCAGGAATGCATGGCGGCGATGTTCCATGTGGACGATCCGGCAGGCCCTGGCCCTTTAGGATCCGACTCTCGGCGACTCGACGCTGTAAAGGCCGATGTCAAGAAGTTGCTTTCCTGCGAGGCGGCCAGGAGTGTGGACCGGACAGCAGGTGGGGCGGCAGTGCCCTGCTTGTGGGCGAGGACAATGCTTTGGCACTGTCGCATTCTTTTCGAGGCTTTGCTCTGCTCACTGTCAGCTGGTTGATGGCTGTGACACCATGCGGGGAACCTCGGACTGTTTGTAAATATGCGCACTGGTGACGCCAGTGTGTCCGTCATACGGCTGCTTCTGACCCTCGCATGTCTCTGCTCAGCTGCGGTGCATTTCGCATGAGGGTCTCTGGTGTTCTCCAGCAAAGTCTGCCCTGCTTAGCCCCAGCAGTTTTGGTTGCGATTCTGGATGATTATATCGCACATCCATCATTCGTAGATGATGTTTGGCCTGCATCCAGGGAAATCCAATGCTTCTTGAGTTTTCCACTCTCATGTTTTTTCGTTCCGATCCGACATCAGTCAGGCCCATGGAGGGCGGTGTGTCCGCGGACCAATACCACATAGGCCGACCGTGCTGTGTGTTGCTCACCTTGGACTCTGTCAGAGAATGTGCAGATTTCATTGCAATACGTTTCATTGATTCGAAAGATCTCGAAAGGCCGGAAGATCCAAAAGGAGGCTTCCGAGCTGCCTGGGAACAGCATCTGCACGGAGGCAGCGGCTGCAGTTCAGGGTCTCGACCAGGTGCTGCTGCCTGCTGTGTCATTTCCACATGCAGCATGAGACCACAAGCTCGCGCTCGCGCAGCGCGTGCACAGAAGGCATGGCACGACGCGGCACCACGCCTCACCACGCCGCTCCACGCCATGCTATGGCACGGCGCGCCACCGAACGGAGTGGCACAACCACCAGCTTCGCAGGTGGACAGACCCATGCCAGTCCATGCATATGATGCCGGAGGCGGGCACACAAAACCGACATGTTGAGAATGATGAATGTTGTGAAGGAAGAGCGGTTTGAGGAGGGTGTCTTGTTAAAGCGCTGAGCTTCTAGACATTCCGTCCAATGTCTGTCAAGGTGTCACCATCGTGCAATTCGACTCGCCTGTGGAGCCTCCAGCAGGAGTCACACTCAATCAGGCCGGGTTATGAGTCCCTCAAGCGATGCTACTCAGTCGCGACTCCGAGAATGTTGCAAGGCATTCTTTTGCAGCCACATCCTCTGGGAGACCTCCCAAGTCCGTGCCTCGAGGAATCCGTTGAGGTGACGTGTGAAGCGAAGCCTCTGATTGGAGCAGACCAACACTTGCTACGTGTAGGGCAAACCAGTTGTTTGTCTGTCGCAGTTCACGGGAAGGCACTTCGTGTCGGACCCATCATGAGCGGTGCAGACAGTGGAGTCTGACACCATTCCCGGTTTCTTCTCGCCCGACTCCTTGAGTCCTTGTCGTTTGGAGCAGGTCGCTGTAGGCGGCGTTGGGGCCGCCTGCCGGTGGGTTACCAGCACGGTGCGCTCCCCGACCTTCGTGAATGAAGCACTCGATCTCGAAACTTTAGAGACGAGCATCAAGTGCTCCCAGGTGCTCCACATCGAGCTTGGTCCATCTGCAGGGTGCTTGGGTTGACACATCCGTCGAAGCGCGACCATGGTCCTTGGCAACTCCGCCGTTGCTGATGTTGCTTCAATCTGCAACAGCGTGTGTGTGTGTGTGTCTATATATATATATATGTATATATATATATACATATATACATACATACATATCGACAATTCAAAGCTCAAGTCTGGTCTAGCGTGCGACTGTGTCACATGGCAATCAAAACTATGTCCCCTTTAGCAGCTTTAGCAGACCAGGATGAAACAGCGTGCGTCATACGCTGTCATGTTCGCTGGGGTGCGATTGGCTGCTTCGTCTGCTTCCCTCCGTTGCACTTCCTTCTTCCGACAGGCGCTTTCGCCCCTTGCTACCCTGGTCGGCATCTCTGCTCTGCCTCGCGCAGGGTCAGAGTCCTTCCGGTCCTGTCGGCATTGCATGTAACTCATGCGAGGCATTCGCAGATGCATGTGCCACTTCGTCGTCTGCCGGCCTGGGGGCTTTGTCCTGCTTCCGCTCTTGGGGAAATTGTCCTGCTTCTGCTGTTTCCTTGGTTGCCAGCCCGGGCCAACTCCACGAATTCATTGCCACCTGGGTGTTCCTCGCCCGAATAACCCCAGTCCTCCTACTGGATCGTCCGCCGGGGCACTATATACGCCTTAATTGTCTCTTGCATCGCGACAACGCCTCTGCCGATTCCGTCTTTTGGGAGATTCCGTCTGCCGCGTCCTGCGCGCAGCTGTGTGTACGTTGTTCACGTTTGCCTGCCGTTTACATGATGTCGGAGATGCATATTGCACAAGTCTATTGACCCAGACGCTCTGGGCTTCAAGCTCCCCGCAAATACCGGCACTGACTTCCGGTCCGCTGACCTGCTTCTAAAGCTGCGCTGCCAAAGCATGTCTTCAAATCTAATTTCTCCCGATGTCCGTTCTACTGCTTGCACTTCATCCGCCCACGTAAGTCGCAGCCCAATAGCTGAATTGAAGGCAGTTGACAGTGCACAGAAGGTTGGATGGATGGGAAGGGTCTCTGTGCATTTATAATAAAACCTGCATCACCGTAGCCATAGCGGCTCTGATGCAGGCTGATTCGCTCCTTTGCTCTTTCTCTGACCAGCCATGGCCTTGCCGTCTGTTTTTCATTCGATTCTGAATCAGGCTGGTCTGGAGAGATTAGAGGAGCTGGGAGTGGAATCTACTTCTGATCTGGCAAACATCTTTTCTTCTGAAAGAGACATTTTTGATGTTTCAGCTGATGCCGGTGTCGTGCAAGCGATTACTCAAGCTTGGCACATGGCACGTGTGATGGAAAATGTCAGATTGGAGCAGATGCCTGCTTATTCTCATCGAAGGTCGGAGCCTACCGCGCTTGATTGCCCAGGTGTGCAGAGTGGGGCGGGGCTTCGCCCGAAGATGCGTTGTAGACCACCCGCGCAGCTTTTGCCGAAGCCTTTCAGAGCAGGTTATGCGGCTCCGCCTTTGAGGGGCTTGGCACCTATTCCTGATAAAAGATTGGCTGCGTTGAAAGTTATTCTTGAAGTGGTTTTGGCTTCAGGTTCAGAGAATACACAGTTTGGTCCCGAACTTCGTGCCAATGCTGCGGATGCCTTTGAGTTGTTTGCAGCTCGCTTTAGGAATGTGGTTGATGCTAGATTGCAGTCGCACGTTGGAGCATTCAAGCGTTGGGTCAAGTGGCACAGCGCACATGTACCTTCGGATATCGTGTATTGGAAGCCTTCGGCGTTCTGGGTTGCTCGTTACTTGGCCGATGTTAGCAAAGGCGGTCCTACAGCATCTTGCCATGCCTTTGCTTCGCTTAAATGGTGGAGCTCCGTGGTGGGCTTACCTTTGCCGATGGCTGATGGCTTAGTGCTTGCATGGGCTAGCCCGACAGCTGAGCATGTGGTGCAACCTAGAACGCCGCTTTCACTTGGCATTTTCTGGGCTATGCTGCGAGCTTGGAAGTCTGCATCAGGTACCGTGGCATCCTTCTTAACGTGGACTCTCTTGTTGCTCATAGCCTGCCTGCGTTTTGAGCATTCCAGGCGGTCGCATTCGCTTAGGCTGCAAGATGGTTTTATCCGGGCCACGTGTGCACAAGGTAAGAGGCGAGTGCAAGGGAGGAGGCCACCTTTTGATTGGGCCATCCCAGCTCGCATCACGCAGACCATCGACTTGTCGAGCCAGCTTTTCTTAGACTGGGCTGAGTTACAAGAGCAGTTAGGCAAGCCTCCTACTTTCATTGTGCAGGACCTTGATATCGCGCGAGGTCAGCCGCTGTCTAGCGCGGCACAGAAGATTGCTAGGCCCATGACGTTGCCGAAGTTTAACTGTTTGCTTAGGTCGGTTGCTAAGGGTCTAGGTGCTAGTGACGACGAGACATCAAAAGTTTCATCATACAGCCTCAGGCGTTTCATGCCAACTGCGGCCGATGTGATGCAATTTCAGCCGCATGAATGCCAGGCCATAGGTAATTGGGTTGAGCTTCCGCAGACGGATGTGTCATCAGGAAGCCGTTCCCTTCCGGTGGTGGGCATGGCAAAGCATTACGCACATGACAAAACTAGCACCGCAGCCTTCGTCAAGCAGCAACTCGTCGCAGCTTTGCATCAGGCTATGTTAAAGTCAGGTCAGCCGACACAATGCTCGTGGCATGATGTGAGGTTGCATGCACCGTCCAGGGAGGCCATTCTTCAGCACTTGCAGTCTGCAGAAGTGAAGATTACACCACCGGTTGTTCCCAAAGAGGTGGTGGCCTCTCCTTCATCGAGTGGGGCTTCGAGCTCTTCAAGTGAATCGGACGAGGACTATGAAAAGACAGCTTCGGAGTTGCCTTGGTTTGCACAGACTGCCTCAGGGAAGAAGCACTTAGTGCAATCCCAGCAAGGATCGCAGTTCATTCCGTGGTGTCGCGATTCCATCTTTAGTGCTCTGCATGTGCATAGAGGTGTGGGGCTGGATGATGCGGATGAGGTTTGTCAGAAGTGCTGGGCCAGGGCACCGATTGCGTGGCGCGACGCACTCAGAACGGAGAGTTAAAACTTGTGAGCCTGTACTGTGCCTGCTGGTGTTGCTTGACCTTTTCGCTGAGCGTAATGCTGGGTAGCTGTTGAGCTTTATCCTGGTGAGCCCTCAGTCCTCGCAATCATGTCGGGAAACGGTGAGCGCCCTTGGCCGTGCTCGACGGATCAGCTTAAGCAGGTTTTGCAGGCCATGCCGGTGGAGTTGCGGTCCTTGGTTCTGCGGCTGCTGCTGGAGATTGAGAGCGAGGCGAGGTCTACTGAGTCGCCGGGAGTTTCTTTTACGGAACCACCGGCTGATCCGATGCAAGCTGCTCCATCTTCATCGGCTTCGGGGGGGTCGATTCCTGATCCACCGGCTGTGCCACCTGGTGATGGTCGCTTGCGCCGCCCAGGCTATCGCTGTGGAGTCCCATGTGAGCAGTGCTTTGAGGGTACGTGCAATAGGGGCAAGCCTTTTCACTCCCATCACAATTGCCTTCGCTGCCATAAGGGCGAGGACCGGGCATGATTATGTGACTTGCGGAGGGCGGCTATAATAGTCCGTGTACTCTTCCTGGGCTTTGCCTCCTGGCCTTGTGCTTGGGCTTAGAGCCTTCGTGGAAGCAGCGCGGTGAGAGGGCATTTTGCTCGAGGTGCAGGGTGAGTGCGGTAGGAGTGCTGTGGGCCATGGCTAAATCGAATGAGTTTCGGAGATGCCCTGAAGATCAGAAGTTGCCTGAGCCATTGATTGCATGGTGTGAATCGACGCTGGGAATAGAGACGCTTAGTGACTTTTGCAACATCGTGACGGTGAATGGCTATGAGTCCGAGCTTGATGTTGTCATCTTGTCAGCGTGCGAGGACACCAAAGCTGCACCGAACAAGGCCTTGTTGCTTGCCAGGTTGCGTGCAGCATGGCGTGCGGCTAGAGCATCTATCCTTAAGGTTGAGGCCCGCCAGAAAACCGGACAACCTGTCGATGACCTCGATGACCCGCTGGACCCGGCGACGCAAGAGAGCCTTCTGGATGCGTGGCGGAAACGCTACAATCTGGAGCTACCGGTGCACATGGCTCCGAGTGACACGTTGCTGGGTAGAGTCTGGCGCGAGATGCAGAGAGGCACGGTGACGGTCATTGGCATTGATAAAGTCCGTAGTCTATTCGCGGCCAACAGACCTCAAAAGGACAGATTCCTGGACTTGGGTTCGGCGAAGCTTCAACTTAGGCCAGATGAGGAAGCCAGAGCAGCACAGTCAGTGGCCGAATATTATCAACGTCTGCGAGTGTTGTGCAATGCATACACAATTGCCGGGACGTTCAAGGTGGATTCGAAGCAGACCCCGGGCACCAAGGTGTTCATGGCCCCACTGGGGGTCCTCCTGGATTACTGCGATGCGGTGCTTCGTCATGCCACAGATTCCAACGCTACCATTGAGTGGTTGAAGATTCGGGATGAACAGTGCAGAGCCCGAATGGTGGAGTTGGCTAGGCAACAGTGGCCCTTGGGCGAAGCATTCTTCAAGGCCTGCCAGGAGCAAGAGCTCATGTGGCAGCAACCTCCGTCACGAAAACGTGTGGATCCTGAGTTGCATGCTGCTTCGGACTCTCCCCCATCATCCAAGAAGGCCAAGACAGCTAAGGAGCACAGAGGCCGCTCATTCTGCAAGCGCTGGAATGACCAGCGGGATGCACCAAAGAGGATTGTCAGGACATTCATGCGTGTGACATCCTTTTGGCAAATGGTCGTCCATGCAACAACCCGAATCACACCAGGCTGACGTGCCCTAATCGCGAGGGGCAGGCCCCCTTGAGCCAAGGGGGACCCGCTTGGTTCAAGGTGAGGCCGCCAGACCGAGCATAGGATGTCGCAGCGCACAGGCAGTGGAGATGACGGGTCAGTTGCAGTTGGCATATCGTTCATGGCGGCGCCACAACCTCGCTTGGCTGCCATAGCCAAATCCTTGGCGAAAGCGCGGCATGTGCAACTTGTGGCTGCAGACAATGGGGCAACGACTATGGGCATGTATAACCAGTCAGCTGCACGGGATGTGAAACCAATGGAGTGTGCATGGCCGTGCCCATCTCAGGTGGAGGCATTGATACCTACAGAGTGGGTGTACTACTGTGGGGTTTCGCCACTGCCGCAGACGCATTGGTCGCTACACGATAAGGGTCCCATCTTCGTGATTTCATTGTTCGATGGGATTGGAGCGGCCTTTGTAGCACTGCTAGCGCTGGGAGTCACCTTCCGGGCGGTGGCAGTGGAGATGGATCCAGTTGCCACAGGAGTTTGTGCAGCAAGTTTTCGTAATGTTGCGCATTTTCCCGATGCTAGATCGTTCACTGCTGCATGCCTGAGGCAAGAGTTCCAGACACATGCATATGCGGCGGTTCTCGTGTTAGGAGGTTCGCCTTGCCAGGACATCAGCCGGCTGAATCGCAGCAGGAAAGGTTTGAATGCACCCAGGACGCAGCTGTTTGCAGAGATCCCGCGAGTAGCTCAGGAATGCAGGGATTTGTTGGCATCATTGAACACTCCCATTCCAGTCTTGCAGCTGTTGGAGAATGTGGCACATGGCCCAACAGAGGTCATGACAGAGTTTTGTGCGGCCATGCAAAGCCGCCCACTCATCGTGCATGGGTCATCTTTTGGTTGGGTTCGGCGGACCCGCATGTTTTGGGGAGGTGATGGGCACGCCGCAATGTCGCATGATGTGCAGAGTGCCCTTCCCAAGGACATTGCCGGAGCTCTGAGTGAAGACGACCTCATGCATTTGAGGTGGGTCGGTAAGAAGCCGTGGCCAGCGAGAGTGTTCTTTCAGGATGGCTTCAAAACCTGCTTTCAGCCACAGGCCAACATCGGAACCACGACGGACCATGTGGGCTTTGCTACCTTCACACGGTCGTTTGAGCATCCGAGGCTACCAGATGTAGCAGCGTCAGATGAGGCGCGCAGGCGTTACCAAGAAGGTGAGAGGGCCTACCCAGCATTTGCATACGAGGATGCATCATTGTTGTGGAAAGGCCGCGAATGGAGACAGCCAAATGCTCAGGAGCGAGCCACGTTGATGGGCATCCCGAGCTCCATCTTGCAGTGGGCAGCACCTGAGGAGGAGGATGTCCAGCACAGAGAGCGAGTTAGGGCTTCGCTCATAGGCAATTCCTTTCATGTTCCGTCGTTGATGGTGGTCTTGATGATACTGCTGCAAATGATTCCTGTAGTTTCGGGCATCCCTCCTCCGATGTACTCAGCGTTCGAGACGTGCTTGTGTACCCAAGTGAAGGGATCTGTGTTCCAGCCAGGTGTCGTTGACACGTGTCCAGGTCTCTTGACGTCCAGCAGCAGTTTGTGTCTCTTGATGTCCAGTGGCCCGTGTTGCAAGTAGACGATAAGGTCAGAGCAGCCGTGCGGAAATTGCAGATTTTCAAAGCTGATTGTATTTTAAGAAATGCAGAATCTGACTTTGGAGCGCCACAATGGAGGCAGCAGAACCATCGCGCATTGGCAGCCTCCGCCTTGGGTGCGCAAAGAGGCGGCCCGCTGTCTAAGATTGCATGTCAGCCGTTGATTCCGGAGAAGGTTGACAAGGCTACACATATGGCCTTAGGTACTTGCCTCCCTTCTCCGTACGATACCCATGCGGTCCTAGATCCGGATGCGAGTTTTGCAGTGCGAGTCATGGTGGCCTTTGGCCCATGCATTCGGACGTGGCGGCGGCTGCAGCAGCGAGCGATCCGTACAGTTCACAAGTTCTTGTCACCGTGGGATGCTGCCTTGCGGAATCTGATGCCTGAACCTGTTTTCAAGGTCGCATCGGATAAGTGCCCGGCTATGATGACAGCAACTGCAGTGTTGTTGGACTGGCCGGACCTAACGCTTGGGCTTAGGTTTTTTACGGGGTTTCGGTTGTTAGGCCAAATTGAATCCCCTAACATTTTCCGCCCTGTCCCGCCTGCCACACCCGACCCGCCTGATTTGAAAAAGGAGTTTTTGCAGCGTGCACCAGCAGCTATCTGCAAACTGGAGGCGTTTTTGCCCCAGGCGGAATACACGCAAGAACTTCTTGATCATACGGTGAAAGAGATAGAGAAAGGTTGGGCAGATGGCCTGTTTACCAGGCAAGAGCTGGATGAAGCCTTTGGTCATTCCTGTTGGTTGCCGATGCAGCGCTTCATGCATGTCCAGGCCTGTGGAAAGCAAAGGCCCATCGATAATGGGCGGAGTAATGGCCATAACGCCTTGTCCTGGATGCTTGAAACAATCTGCACAAACACGCCTGACTTTGCAGCTGCAGCATGTAGAGCCCTCATGGATTTGCTGCATAAGTCCTTTGACGTGTGTCCTGCGTGGGCTCAGGTTGTCTTCGGCACCGAGGACATGGATCACGCCTACAGGCAAATGCCTAACATGCCTGAGGAAGCTCCAGGCCTGGTTGTCGGCATTTGGCATCCAACTGAGCAGATTGTCAAGTATGCAGTCATGCGAGCCCATCCGTTCGGTTTGGCTAGCGCTGTCTTGAATTTCTGTCGATTACCTACGTTGGCCACAGCGGCTACTCGACAGTGGACAGGCACAGCCACAGCGGGGTACTTTGATGATAGTGGGATTTTAGATGCGGTTTCTGCTAGAGGCTCGGGCCAGGAATCGCTGCATACAGTCTATGGGGCGCTGGGAGTGACTTTGGATGCTCCCAAGAGACAGCCTATGTCGACGCAGCGCACATTCCTAGGCGTCTTGCTTAATTTGGCAGGAATGAACGAAACTGCCACTATGTTCATTGATGTGAAACCAGGCTTGCGCGAGACTTTGATGGAGGAGCTTGACACGATCTTGTCACAGAACCATTTGTCTTCGGGGCAAGCATCCAAGCTCAGGGGCAAGTTTCAGTGGGCTAGTTCCGCTATGTACGGGAGGTGTGCACGTGGCGGACAAGGGCCGCTTGTGCGTAGGCAGTACGAGGCTACAGACGACATCACACCTGAGCTTGCTAGGAGCCTCAAGTTTATGCGAGCTCTTTTAGATGTCGTAGGTCCCCGGAAAATCTGCCTTAGCCCTAATCCCCGCCCTCCCGTTGTCATTTACACGGATGCTAGTTGGGAGCCTCAAGATATGCAGGCGCCAGGATTGGGACTTGTCTTGCTTAGTCCTGATGCCCAGACACAAGGCATTGCTTGTACGATCCCAAAGCTGGTTTTGGAGGCCTTCCAGGAGCGTGAGACGCAAATTACGCCACTTGAAGCCCTGGCTGTACTCCAAGCCTCTGTGGTCTTTGCAGATCACATGGAGCAGAGAGATATTATATGGTTTTGCGATAACCAAGTTGTGTGTTCCGCTTTGGTCCGGGGCAGCTGTGCATCAGATGATATTGCTTCAATCGTTGTACTCTGCCACTTACTCTGGGCAAGCGTGTCTGCCAGAGTGTGGGTTGAATGGGTGCCGTCAGAGGCGAATGTGTCGGATGGCTTGTCGCGTGGTGGCACAGCTGACGACTGGACACGTCAGCAGGACTGGCTTCTAGGCACGACACCTTGCCTCCCGTGGCACTTGATCCACACTGAGCCACTGCTGTCAGCTGTGAAGACCCTCAAACATTGGGACAGAGGAGTGCATTGGGTTAACCAGGGGACATCTGATGAATGTCAGGTGTTCGCTGGGTCTGCAGTGGACCCACCTTTGTCCAATGATCCAGGGTCCTACAGACTACAGCAGTGAGCTGCGTGGAAAAAGAGGCGTCTGAGCTGTGAATCAGTGAGCTCATTATGACAGTGCACAGAAGGTTGGATGGATGGGAAGGGTCTCTGTGCATTTATAATGAAACCTGCATCACCGTAGCCATAGCGGCTCTGATGCAGGCTGATTCGCTCCTTTGCTCTTTCCCACCCGGCCCTCCCAAAGAGGTTTCTCATGGAGACGAGTGGTTTGAGCTTAGTTGATAGGGTTAACCAGGGGACATCTGATGAATGTCAGGTGTTCGCTGGGTCTGCAGTGGACCCACCTTTGTCCAATGATCCAGGGTCCTACAGACTACAGCAGTGAGCTGCGTGGAAAAAGAGGCGTCTGAGCTGTGAATCAGTGAGCTCATTATGACAGTGCACAGAAGGTTGGATGGATGGGAAGGGTCTCTGTGCATTTATAATGAAACCTGCATCACCGTAGCCATAGCGGCT
>CAJNJA010012582.1:0-13050 GCA_905231915.1 Symbiodinium necroappetens | reverse complement strand
TCGTAGTAGTAGTAGTAGTAGTAGTAGTACTAGTAGTACTAGTAGTAGTAGTAGTACTAGTAGCAGCAGCAACAGCAGCAGCAGCAGCAGCAGCAGTAGCAGTAGCAGTAGCAGTAGCAGTGGCTGCCCTTAGTAGTAATAGCAGCAGGAGGAGGAGGAGGAGGCGGAGGAGGAGGAGGAGCCGCAGCCCTGGCGACAGCAGCACCAGCACAAAGAGCAGTCGTCACAGTCCTTGTACCAATTACTATTTACTACTGGTCGGCACTGGGACAAGGAGGGGTAAACCCTAGCCCGTCATAAGTCCCAGACCCTCAACCCCGAGGGCACGAAGGATCCGACCTCTTCGGGTGGGCCCACATCGGAGACGTCAATCTCGTCGCTCTTCCAGAGGGGGTAATGGACCGGCTTCAGGGCGAATGCCTGTCCAGCAGGAGCAGCGGGAGTGGGAGGAGCAATGGGAATAGGCGGGGAGTAAGAAGGAAGAGGATCAAAATAGGCTGAGGATGGTCTCCGGTGAGGTTTTCAGTTTAGCTGTAGATATTTGCGCTGTGGTGTTGGCACCTGTAGGCAAGTTCACAACCCACAATTGGCTGCAGTGTAGAGTAGAGGAACTTCGACATTTTGCAACAAAGCCCAGTAACCGGTCCGCTGAGACCCGGAAATCTGATTCATATGAAACAGTATACATGGAGACACTACACATGCTCTCAACACGAAACCTTCCATGTGAGTTTTGGGATTTCGCTGGCCCAAACACCGATGTAGTGTTGAGGGCATAGTCCCAAACTCCTGAATCGAGTTCATCACATCACCCTGCCTTGCGAGCATCCCAGCACCCAAGCGCCGGACAGGCACCCACGATGCAAACTTCCTTCATGAGGAGTCGAAGCATTAGGGTAATCGAAGCTAAGGGTATTATGCCACGATAGGGGCATGCGGTTTGGGGGGCAGGGAGTACGAAGTCAGCAAACATAATGTCCATGTTCTAACAGTGTCTACTTAAGCCGAATCTCTGCACGCCTGCCACAACCACCCCGAGACTAGCTCAACCGAATACACCTACCGGAACCGTCCGAAGATCCACCAGAGTCTCAACGAGAACACCCAGTCCCCTAAGAAAAAGACACACTTTAGGAAACCATCCGAGGACCCATGGCCCATAGCCCGTCAGTTCATAGGAACCCGCAAACCTTGAACATGCAAGCGGTCTTCTCATCGGGTGTTAGGGTGTAGGGTAGTACGGTTAGGGGTTTAACCCGTGTTTTACAACTTCGCAAGGGATTTGTTTTTCCAATGAAACGCAGGCCTCGCTTTCTCATCTAAATACCAGCTATTCCGTCACTCTTACTTACAAAGCACTTCATACTGTGCAGTTAATTCTGAATAGTGTTTTAGCATAATCCTATTCTCCTTGACTTGACTTTTCAATCTATTAATATCCCTCAATATAGGTATCAAGCCCTCCGCGTCAAACACTTCGACACAGATTGGATGTAGGTACTGCAACTTTTCGATGTTAGTGGGATGCTCATGTTCATTTCTCTTCATTTGGAAGTTGGGAATGCGTTCTGCTTGAGTCTTGTACGTCTGTAAACCAATACACCGCATCACTCGTAACCTGATTACAGTGCAATTTCTTTAGCTGCTTCTCTTCAGGAACTTTATTCTCCAGAAGACTTGTTTGTCCACCAGAATTCCCATAATTGTCTCATCCCCTTGCGTGCCAAGCAGTACGAAAACATTGTCAAAATGCTCGCTGTTCATCAACAACTGCGCGACATGGTTGAAAGCTTTCAGATTTATGGTTTAGGTTTCTGGACTTCAAGCTGTTCTGACTTCATGCTGTGTATTGAGCCTATTTTTTGGGAACCGCTGTTTTAACCGTCAGCGGAGTTCAGTTTGCTGGGTGTCGTGTTCAGCCCTCTAGACTAGGATCTTTTTGGGGATGCCCACCCTAAACCCCTGAACCCTAAAACCCTGAACCCTAAACCCCTAAACCCTAAACCCACATCTTTCAATGTTTCAGACCCAAGAAAGCGGCAAAGTCTGGACAACCGCCCTATAAGCCTCGCAAAGTTGCGACTCTGCCCTCTCCTCGGAAGCATCAGCCCCGGGTCCCCACTTGGGGAACCCGCAAATCCAAAAAAGTCAAAGGTTCACTGTGCCACTGCGAAGGTTTGAAGCAAAGACATGCAACTAGGGACGGTCACCGAGAAGCCCTGAACTCTCAACCCTGAACCCTAAGCCCTAGGCCAAACCCATGCCCCGAGCCTCCCCCCAGGTCGTGTCGCAGGAGACTTGAAAGCGATACATCACACGGGGCTCTGGCTTTCTTAAGCCTGGCTTTAGCCTAGGACTGACCTTTGCAATCAATACAAGGACAGTGTTCGTTCATAATTCTAGAAAAGGGCTTGGCGTGTATTGTATTCTATTATAGCTACATAGGAACACACGGGGACAGTGCTAGTATTTCATGCTCCTCACAACGATCGACTATGTTGCTTATCCCATGGCTTGCGATTTTAATCCAGAGCCATTCCATGCTGACAAAGCCTTGGCATTACTACTGGTTCACATCGCAGCCTGACAACTCCCAAACAAGATGATCTTGTACAGCTTTAGTGAGGCCCTACGTAGTCCCAAATTGTACCGCCTACATCCTGAACCCGAAACCGTCTCCGTGGATCAGCATCTCAATGTGCAGTACATGCTTGAAAAAAAAAGCTCCGAGCGCGGCGCATCGCGGCTACGACCCAGTGTCTGAACCCCAAAAGATCCTACACTTTAGGGCCTATGGTTTAGGACCTAGGGTTAAGGGGCTTGAGATATTCATGTGAGTAGTTCTCTAAACTAGGGCCTAATCAGGGTCCCTTTTTGATTTAGAGAACTACCTATGTGAAGAGAGCGAAAGTCAACACAGCTCGGATTTAGGGTTCAGGGGCTTGTATGTAGGCCCGGCTCCAGAATCCTGAAACGTTCTCGCTTCCACCGCTGAAAGCCCACGTCCAACCGACAACTTGCACACCAAATCTGCGGCTCATTTTGACTAGACTCCCATGAATGTTGACAATCGGAAACAAGACTCCAAACCAGACCCCGGTTTAACACAAAAACCCAAATCCTCCGCTAAACCGTCAAAAAGCTCTCCCTCCAGCCGGAGAGAGCTAAGTCCAAAGCCTGAACACTTCCCGAGGGGTGGGTCGCTGCAACCGAAGCCTTTACATTCTACTATGTTGTGTTATGCCATGCTATGTGACGTTGTGCTATGCTATGTTATGCTATGATACGGTATGTTGCGCCATGCTACGTTACATACTCTAGTTTGCTATACCATGTTACGTTATGTTGTGTTGTAGTGTACTGTATGACATGGTATGATATGATATGTGGTATGATATGATATTGTATGATATGATATTACGATGTTTATCTGTATGATCCACCTTGTAACCCAATATGCTAGCACCCAAACCGCACGAGCAGTCTGCAGTGACAGAGTAGCTTGGTAGATGACAGAAGTGGAACACGTTCGAACTTGCGTCCGCACATCTTGAACAGGAAGAGTTTACCCAAAGGCCCCTAAGTAGCTCCTTTTTGGGATTACCTTATAGGATTCTTACTAAACCATAAAACGGAACTACTTAGGGCCCTATGGGTAGACTTCTGATTCGAAACGCAGTCCCTACGAGCAGGATACTTGTAGGCACCCGGAATATGCACTCGGCGTTCAGTAAAACATCTGTAAAAATCCTTTGGGGCCCCATAAGAGCCCCAGAAAGCACTTTGGAACCCCACAAAACCCCATAAAACCTTTAGAAACCCGCATAAACCGGCACCTAGTAAAAAGAAACACAAAAGCTTTAGAACACCTCTAAAACCCTTCAGTAGCCCTACGGAAAAAACCCATGAGGCCGCAGCTTCGAGCTCTAAGAGTTTCCCGCGAAGGGCCTCTGCCAAAGCCTTTTTTTTGGCGGATTCTCAGAAGGCTTTCTAGGATTTTTATGAACCCTGAGACTCCAAACAGCCCAAAGTAGGTAGCATTTATAGACTTTAGACCCCAAAAGTAGGTACTATTTGTATACTTGGAGTCTTAGGGGAAAGGTTTCAGAGGGGATCAGGCGCGCTGCCTTAAGGGTGCTAGAAGACCCCATGGGCTGCCTATCAGGGGTTGTATAAAGGATCACGGGTTTCGATCAAGGGCTGTGCCAGGGATCTAGGGCTTCATAAAAGGGAAGCTAGAAGGGTTTGGGTTATTTAAGAAAGGGTGCTGCAAGGGTTTTGGATTTGGGGCTTAGGAGGGTTTGGGGCTTTAGTAAGGCTCCGTAGGGATGGGGTTTCTTGGTGGAGGGTGCTTGTGATTTTTGAGGGTTCTACAAGGGAGTTCTATAAAAGGGTTCGATAAGAGACTTCGATGAAGGTTCTATAAGGGTTGTTGAGTTGAAGTGCAGCGTTGTAGAATTCGGGTTTGAAACTTACGTGTCGAGATTGACGGGGCTTGGGGTTGAAGGATGAGGACCTAATGGTTCATGCTTAGCATTTTTTGCCAGGTTGTGAGCTTAGATTGACGATTGAAACTTTCAGTCGGGTCTGCCTAGATGTTCAGGATTTCGGGGTCGATTGTACACATAAAAGACGACCCGTATGCGTGAGCATACCGCACAAGCCCAGTCCCTCAGAATCACGCACTCCCGATAACCGGGACATACCATCACACAACTTCACACAGATACACATGCACGGCTGTGCTCTGGCCTCCGTTTGGCTGGCCGACCGCTGGCGTGCGGCAGCCGCCTAAGACCAGCAGCTCTACCGTAGGTTGCAGGCGCCTTACTCGAAGATATGTTTGGAGGGCCTTCAGAGGAATGACAAAAAGAGTTGTTGAGTCGGGTAAATTTGACTCCAAGCTCAAGAGCTCAAGGCAGGAACCCCAAGCTCCAAGCCGCTCAGGGAACCCTAAGCCCAAAGCTCCAGGGAACCCCAAGCCCTCCCGAACCCCAAACTCTACAGGGTTGAGGGTGAGGGTTTAAGGATGTGGGGGGTTTAGGATCTAGGGGAGTGCTTACCATGAAGCCCTAAACCCGAAACCCTCAACCCTAAGCCCTAAACCCTTATAAAGCCGAAGCCTCAAAAAGGGTAGCCCGGAATCTTAAGGCCGACAGCAAACATTGAGCCCTAGCCGACACCGGGGGTTAAGAAGGTCGAGGTTTGGAGAAGTTCCCTCAAAAAAAGGGGCCTGAGCAATTGGAGTAGGGTTTGGGAGTATATCATGCTCTATATTCTACTAAGGGCCGTCTATTCATCCCTGGTGCAATGGTCCCAGTGCAGCCCTCGGCTTTCGATCCATTACACCCCTCCGGAAACTTTTCCCGTAAGCCCAAACCTGGAGACGGATCCATCCTTGAACCCGGAGCCCCAAAATCCTAAAGCCCTAGTAGCCCCATATATCCCAAAGCCCTCTGCAGACCCTAAACCCTGAAATCCTTAAGCATCTTTAACCCCAAACCCCAAAAGCCTAAAGCCCCAAGCCCGCCTCGAACAGCTCTTTCTCACGGCTTAGCAGCTGCCGGCGCAGTGACTGCACCTACGCCGCTAGTAGAGTTCTTTTTGCGGCTTCTCCGCTTGGGCTCAGGGTTTCAGGCTTGATGGCTTCACGAAGTTCCGGTGGGTCTTCGGACCAGGCTGGAGAACGTGTCCACTAGATCCGCATTTGTGCATGTGCAGAATTTGAATGGTATGGATCTCCACACAGACAGGCTCATGCGACTGAGGAGCGTCCCCAGGAAAAAGAGTGCTGAAAACAGCGTCTGAATTTGACAGTTGCAGGCTAAGGGCCTGCGGATTCCCGGTCTACGGTTCTCCAGCTTTACTGACGTCCATGCTGTGAAGATTTGAATTGCGGCAGGAGCCCATGAACTCAGGTCTAGTCCCTGCATTAGGAGACTCTTCACGAAATAACACGAATGATAGACATCAGCACTTCAAAACAACCTGTACCTCTACCTACAACCTGAATCCCTCTGATGGCAACCAACACCGTCAATGCCATATCTCAAAGCGGAAGGTATCATGGACAGCCACCTCATCGTCTGCCACCTGCCGAGCCTGCGGCAGTTCGGCAGAAGAGTCAACCGCATGTAGAGCGAGCGGGGGGTCTGGGGCGACCTACGTAGTGACAACAAGGGGGTCAGCCCAAAAAAGGAAGACTCCTGTTGAACATGTCTCGAGATAAGACTGCAGAACACTGACAGTGTCAGAACAACCCTCAGTCCTACGTAACGAACCTCGCAAAAATCCGACAAGACGGCTGCAGACCTTCGATTGCAGCTATTTCCTGGTTGCGATGTTGATCCAGCAGGCTCATAGGCATGCGACGTTTGACCTTTAGCTTGACTCTAATTAAGAGCTTGAGCGACTCGCAAATGCATCGAAGTCTGATAGCCTTGATTTGACTGCCAGTGTCTGAACCCACAACCAAATCTAGACCACAAGCAGGGCGTTCCTACATACATGCATATGTACATACATGCACACATACATATATACGTAGGTAGGTACGTACGTACTTACGTGGTTCCATGCAGGCATGCAGGCTGCATGCATGCATATGTACATACATACATGGTTTGGGGTTTAGGGACTGCCACTCCGAGAGGTGTCCACCGTGGATCGATTAAGATTGTAAAAATGGTGATGCTGCTGTTGAAAAGCGCGACGGAGCAACCGCGTAAGCCCACAGCGCTGCTTGCTGTGAGAAGCAATTAAAGGTCCTCTGTCCTCTGATTGGCCATAGTCACTTATGCTGTAACCCGGTTCTAGGTACCGGTATAATCGATGCAAACAAGGAGCCACCCTGAACCTGACTTCCTTTATGGTCATCTTGAAGCGAAAATTGCACGTAATCCTAGTAAACCCCTAAACCCTGAAAGCCCTCAAGCACATACAACTCTCCTTGAACCCTAAGCCCTAAACCCTAGAACCCCAAACCCTCAATACAAACTTTGATCCGAAAACCCTAAAGCCCGCCCTGTTAAGCATCTGGTGTGCTTCTCGCTTGGATGGTCCGCGGGCTTCTTGCATGAAGCCCTAAAGCCCTAACCCCTAAATGCCGAAGGCCTAACCCCGAACCACTAAAGCCCCAAAGCGCTTCTTTCTTATTCTAAGAGTGCCTTTGAGAGCTCGGCCGTCAGCTCCTCCGACCGAAGGCGCTCCCTGCCGTAACGGATGGATAGGGGAATGTAGGGTTTAGGGCAGAGGGCTTAGGGCTTAAAGGGGCCCTTAATAAAAATGGAATAGGTTTCCTTTGAATTTTTCTCATAATAAAAACCTGTAAGGGTTACTATAATGGCCTGCTATACGGGCTTGGTATAGGGGCCTTAATAATCAGAATAGGCTTCGGGGCTCCCTTATAGTATACTTGTCAGAAGGAGCCCTGGGGAATAATATTAGTGATTATTTAGGCTTCTATAATATCAATATGGGGCCCGGAAGTACTCAGAATAAGGTTTCTGCAAGGGTTCCTTCAGGGATTAATTTCTATAGGGGTTGCTATAAGGCTTCCTTGAAGGAAGCTATAAAGCTTCGTTGACGGATTACTATCATGGTTGCTATACGTGTTACTTTAAGGATTACTAGAACAAGGGGTTTCTCGTAGGCTTTATTTAGTATGGCGTGCAACGATTAGAGGAGGGTTCCTGCAAGGGTTCCTTTACAGGGCTATATGGTATCGTACATACTACGGCTTACTACGGAACCCCGGGGAATAGTACGACGAATTGTCAGCCCCCCAACAATTTTGTACGGGCTTATGTAGGATAAGACGATCCGCAAGGGATTCTGCAAGGGCTGCTCTAAAAAGGTTAGTATCAGGATTGCTTAAAAGGGATACTACAATGGATGCCATTAGGGTTTGAGGTTCAGCTTTTGGGATTTAGTGCGTTCTTGAATGGGTGTTTGTAGTGTTGTACAGGCTTCTTTCCGGATTTTGTTAGGATCTTTGGAGGTGTTCCTAAGATTATCGGGCTCAGCGCTGGGGGGTTTGAAGGGTCTTGGTTTTAAAGCTTCGGGTTTAAGGATGCTGCAGGTTTAGAGGCTTGGTGGTTTGGGGATGTGCTTTGAAGGCTTAGCTGTTGGGGATTCAGGGCTTGGGGTTGAGGGTTAAGGATTTAGGGTTACCTATGGGTTCAGGGTTATGGTCCTTTTCGGCTTATATCGTTTTAGGATTCAGGGTGTAGTGCTCAAGTTATTTCAGGGCAAGGAAAAGGCAAGCTATGAAACTGCAGGTATCTGTTCATCAATGACCAGTCCGGTGGGGCCTTGCCAGAGCAACGCCGCTGGTAGAATGGTACGAGATCCCTACGCCCCGTTGTAAACCCTTTTGTAAGCCCTACCCGAAACCCTACCGTAACTGTGGCAGGCACATGGGCAGTTCTCTAAATTAGGGTCGCTTTAAAGGGGTCCCTAAAGTGGGCTTGTAATTCAGAGAACTATCCAATCCGCGTCAAACTGGCCTTGTGCTTCGCGTGCTGCGTGCCCTTAAATGCGAATCCCGACAGCCCCATGTCTCGAAACTCACTAACCCCCCAAACCACTAAAGCCTAAGTGCTCAGGTTCGCAGGACGGCGAGCGACTCGCCGACATTGGGATTTTCTGCATGCCTACTGCCTGGGGCGACGTACACAATAATCCTGAATTCTGCTCAACTCCCTCAAACTGACTACGGCCCTGAACCGTTCTATATATATATATAATGTATGCTGTTCCCAAGCAAGGTTGACAGCAGCAACCGCCAGTAATGTAAACATGTAAGCGCAAGAGACATAGCCCCCTTGGCTGAACTAAGGCAAGCTTAGTACTGAAGCACCTGCACTCTACATCCAGACTCCCCTGTACCGCAACCCTGCAAACCGAGGAAGTTCTGGTAGTTAGAGAACCAATACCCCTGAATTAAAGAATATACCTTAATTCATAATATTAAGGCCCCTAGAACTGAAGGTATATTCCTTAACTAAGGTATATTGGGTTCTCTGGGTAGTTAGGTTCTTGCAGCACGACCCCATGCAGCCTCGCCAACTCCTCGTGCGCGAGGTCCAACCGCCGACTAAGATCCTGGATCTGCACTAACGAGCGGATTTTTCAGATTTGCTGTGAAAGGCTTTGGGTCCAAAACCCTAAACCCCAAAACCCTAAAACCCTAAAAAAACCCAAAAAAACCTAAACCCTAAAACCCTTAAAAACCCCTAAAAACTCCTGAAAGCCCCTAAAATCCCCCAAAAGGGCTTTGGGGCTCGAGGTCCGGTCTGGTCTGGGGCCTGATCTTGGAGGAACGGAGGAATCTCAGCCTCACAACAAAGTAATTTGGGGGGGCATTGATGATTAGAAGAGGGTTTTGGGGTATACTATACTAAACCATAACAAGGAACTTTGAAACTCAAAGTAGTATTGTTAGTCAGGTTAGCACGAGGTTTGTACATCACACTCGCCATGTGCACAAAACCGAAGACGCAGCAGTGACCGAAACGCATGCCCATCCGTTGACCCAACATGTCCACAAGGTACCTGCGCCAACGCGGCCTCAATCCTTATGGCGCAGGCTCTGGAAAGCCCAGCACCCTGTGCTTGGCACGGCTTTAGCCCCCTTCGGGCTATCTTTTGCACGGCTTCAGTGTGGTGCGTAAACGTCTCCAACATTTTACGACTTTGTACATGAGCCCTTTGCATACCCTGAGAGCCTTCCGTCTCGGATCAGGAACTATGCCCAGGTCCCTTGCACAACCCTCACGGCCAGGACACATGCAAATCCAGCTGAAGGTCCTTCCAATAACCTTCTACAAAGAACTGAAGCCTCAATATCTTGTCTGCAGTCCAAGCTTGTACATTCCGCTTCGCACCAATGTACCAATTGGAACACGAGCTGTTCATTGTATCGGTTAACGTACCTATGTTTGTAGATGTTTTCAGAAGCCACCCACAGGGAGACCCGAAACCCCTAAACCCCATGCAGCTTGGCATGTCCTCGGGCAGATGGGGCGGCAGCTTGTCCTCACATGCAGGTTACTTAGAGTGCCTTGCTTGAGTTTCCGGAAATAAGACAGAGGATCCTACTACTTAGGGTCTATACTAGGGCACTAGGGTCCCTTACTTTCTTACAGCCTCGCATGGCGATGGTGGTTGAGGTCTTAAGCCTTGACGCCTAAGGGTTTTGCGCTTCGACGAAGGTTTCATAGGGTTCGGAGTGGGCTCCGCAACATAAATATGCACAAGAACATAGCCCCAAACCCTATTCCAATAATTAAAGTCCATTAAAGTCCCCATTTAAGCTTCAGAGCTCTCTGGGCGTTTTCTCTGCTCGCAGAAACCAGATCCAGAGATACTGCCGTTGCATATACTTCCCCTTAGGTGGCTATACCATACAGCTTTTCTTCGCCTGGTACTGGTAATGATTATTCGAATCCCAAAAATACCCCGGAGCCTCGAACCTCTGAACTCCGAAGAGAGCCTTGCGAAGAAGCACCCCTGGGCCCACCGCCGGGCTTGCAACGGCCGGCGCGGCCGGGGTGGGGCCCGTGCCTGTCCCACAAAAATCGTGCGAATTGATTCATTGATTGGAGACCCTAAACCCTCAACCCTAAAGTGCTGAGGGCTTTAGGCCTCAAGGGTGCAGGCGGATCTGGGCGTTTTGGGCTTTGGGGGGGCGGCTCTGGATACTGTTATCTTGAATAATATCTTCTAGAGACGCGCAGCGGTTGCGGCTGCATTAAGGTCTTCCCCGTGAATGAGGCCTCTCACTACAATAAGAGGCTATTGACCCGGACTCCTTTTTATACTATACGATAAAATATACCACAAGCCACAAAAAAGTGAAAATGCCCCCAAACTAAAGTCGAGGACCGAAAAAACCTTCTGCTTAATCATTCTGATCACTAAGGCACTAAGGCCCTTATTACCCGCAGATGTGATGCAATCTGGCTGGAGGACTCGTGCGGGCGGGCCCCACTGTTGATGATATAAACCCTACATTACCTTAAGGACCCTAAACTATGGGAATTATGGTATGTTCCTTACTATGGGTCATGAAGAGTTTATATCATCAACCGTAGTTCTCGGGCCGGTTGGCAAACCTGATCCTGAAGCCCTAAATCCTAAAATCCTAAAGTGTCGAACGTCTTGGGGCTTCGGCTATAAAGTGGAGACTATCTCAACAACACCAAAACCCAGACTCCAGACCCTAAACCACGAAAGCCCTAAATTCACCCGGACGTTCTTTCGCGATGTGCGGCAACATGGGTGGGTTGCACGTCTCTGCTTCTTTGCCACCGCATGTGCCGGTGCAGATCGTCTGCAGGACCGATCCATGCTCGGGTTCGATTTTTAGGCTCTCGGGTACGAGTTTAAGGTTTAAGGATGCAGGAATTAAGGTCAAGGCAAATAGGTTCAGGTTTAAACGATGCAACGAGCTGGCATGGAATGCGGATGGTTTGGGAGAGTTTTTGGATAGAGGGTGCTTTGGCATTCCACACCTACGGCATTGCTGCATTCGTCTTGTCTAACAGTATAACAGGGAAACCACACGGCTGTTGCAACTAACTACATAGTGCTTATAAAGTGTACAGGTACATAGTCCCCTTTGTCAAGCATGACTACCATTGCCCGGATCCCCGAGCCTCAGGAACCAAAGCCCTGAGGCCTTCTACAGCCCTGTCATAGGTTATCATCTCCTCCATCAAAAACACAAAATGCACGGGCTGTAGTGATTACTAATACTATTACATAAGGACTTCTGATGCAACTAGTGGAATAGGAACCAACACCCCGTTCTACCTATTAAGGCGCCCTAAACCATTGCAGTAGCCCTTCAAATAACCCTCCGACGAACCCTGCAAAGGAAACCCTTCAAGGAACTCTAAGTATTACAAGTATCCCTAAATCCTAAACCCTAAACTCTATACTAAGTATTGTAAGTATCCCTAAATCCTAAACCCTAAACTCTATACTAAGTATCACAAGTACCCCTAAATCCTACACCCTAAACTCTATTCTAAGTACTACAAAGTACCCCCAAATCCTACACCCCAAACTCTATTCTAAGTATAATTAAGTATCATAGGGCCCCCAAAATCATCCTGAGCTGGAGATCCTCATCCCCTCCCCGGCCCCGGCATGGGAGGCTCCTTTGGAGACATCCCAGAAACCGAGGGGAAAAGGGGGAAGGCTCCTCCTAGTCGGAACAGCAGGGGGTACGCTCCAAGTTCGTGGCATTCAGGTTGCTGGGCTCAGGAAAGTGTAAGCGAAATGACCTCAAGCCTTGCTACGCGACTGAGACGTGCGTGTCAAGGCTTTCAGGCTGTGCAGCCTCAATCTGCGGCTTTGGAATTGAGACTGTTGGGCGTCTAGAGTCAGTTCAAGTCAAAGTGCTGACGGCAGGTTTGCAATGCATCCGAGCCGAAGACTTTGAGGCTGCAACTTCGGGATCCGGAGAGGCGTGGGATGTCAGTGCTTCGGGCTACGGGTATTCGATGCTTCAAGCATGGATGCCTTTAGAGCTTAAGGTTTCCGATCTAGCACCTGGCTTACGCAGTGTCGGGCGTGGCCTTTGGAACGCAGCCCCCCGTTTGTCCGAGGCATGCGAAGTGTGAGACGCAAGCTCTCGAAGGCCCGCCGCTGCACACGTCAGAAGCTCTCATGTAAATCTACCTCCACATACGAGGAAGATAAAAGCTATCACTGCTACCACAATCACTTCAAGCATTTCCACGGATCACTACAGCACTTCTAATAATTCTACTACTGCTACTGCTAGTAAAATTCAGCATGGACAACGCGCCATCACTGCAACCAAAAATGTTACAGGAGAGTGTCTTGCTAATACGAAGAGTAGATTGGCCAGTACTACCAAGCCACCGAAAATGCTAGTAGTCATGCTAAACAGCACCAGCAGCAGCAACAACAACTGCTCTTCGTACTCAAGATAGTGGCAGTCATTGAGGTCGTAGTTGTAGCCATGATAGTAGTGGTTGTAGCAGTCGTCATCGTACTAGTAGCAGTAGCAGTAGC
>CAJNJA010012581.1:0-13050 GCA_905231915.1 Symbiodinium necroappetens | reverse complement strand
ATTCAAATAATTCAAATCAGGGATTTCAATTATTTGAATTATTTGAATTCACAGGCCCATTTGTGAATTCAAATAATTCTAAAAATTCAAATAATTCAAATCAGGGATTTGAATTATTTGAATTATTTGAATTCACAAATAGGCCCGTGAATTCAAATAATTCAAATCCCTTCCCCCCTGATTTGAATTATTTGAATTCACAAATGCGCCCGTGAATTCAAATAATTCAAATCCCTCCCCCCCCCTGGATTTGAATTATTTGAATTCACAAATGGGCCCGTGAAGTCAAATAATTCAAATCCCCCTCCCCCCCCACCCCCATTTGAGAATTCAAATAATTTAAATAATTCAAATCAGGGATTTGAATTCTTTGAATTCACGGGCCCATTTGTGAATTTAAATAATTCAAATCCCCTCCCCCCCTGATTTGAATTATTTGAATTATTTGAATTCACAAATAGGCCCGTGAATTCAAATAATTCAAATCCCCTCCCCCCCTGATTTGAATTGTTTGAATTATTTGAATTATTTGAAGGGCCCGTGAATTCAAATAATTCCAATCCCCCCCCTTGATTTGAATTATTTGAATTCACAAATGGGCCCGTGAATTCAAATAATTCAAATCCCTCCCCCCCCTTGATTTGAATTATTTGAATTATTTGAATTCACAAATGGGCCCGTGAATTCAAATAATTCAAATCCCTCCCCCCCTGATTTGAATTATTTGAATTATTTGAATTCACAAATGGGCCCGTGAACTCAAATAATTCAAATGATTCAAATACTTCGATATCTACCGAGCCAAATAAACCCTAAAGAACCCTCTCCCATATATATATATATATGTGTGTGTGTGTGTATGTTTATGTGTGTGTGTGTGTGGTGTGTGTGTGTAGGTGTGTAGGTGTGTAGGTGTGTAGGTATGTAGGGTGTAGGGGTGTGTAGGGGTGTAGGGGTGTGTAGGGGTGTAGGGGTGTAGGGGTGTAGGGGGGTTTAGGAGGGTGGAGGGTGTAGGGGTGTGTAGGGGTGCGTAGGGGTGTGTAGGGGTGTGTTGGGGTGTGTAAGGGTGTGTAGGGGTGTAGGGGGGTGTAGGGGTGTGTAGGGGTGTGTGGGGGTGTGTGGGGGGGTGTGTGGGGGTGTGTGTGGGGTGTGAAGGTTGTGAGCCAGGCCTTCCTACCTTAGTCATGCATAGGTGAACTGTTTGTTTTGTTGAGCGTGTGCCCTCGTGAGCGGGAAAAAGGCAACGGCTCTGCTGCAACGCTAAGCCTAGACTTCAGCCCGAGTGCTTACAGGGATTCAAACACCGCAGTTGGGGGCTGTTCTGGGAAGTCCCTTGATTGTTGTTGTTTGGTGTCGCGCGACCGAGCTGCGTACCGCGACCGGTCGGCGATACGGAAGCAATGGCAATGGCTGGCCGAGAAGTCAGTGGGACCGACAAGCCGTTTGAGCAGGCAGTGGAAGAAGGGTTAATCCCCAAACCTCCGCTGTTAAGTGTCAATGGTTGGCAGAGCTGGAGAGCCGGACCGGGCAAGCGACCTACGAAAGGAAAGGGGGATGCCATCGGGACGACCAGCCGGGAAGAGTCAGCGCTTTGGAAGGCTCAGATGGAAAGGCACCACGGCGAAGGCTGGCGGGATGCCTTAGACGAGCAGGAAGCAGAGGTAGCGGAGCAGGAACGTACGGATGACGAAGAAGAACTTGTTCCTGAGGCGCCGCGGCTTGGTGCGGATCCTCCGGGGTCGCCCGGCCGGGAGCTGGAAGTGCGGCTCCGGCGTCTTCGGGACGGAGGAGGAATTTCTGCAGCTACTTCGATGGCGTCGGGTGGTGGTACGGTGGTCGACCAGCTGAGAAGGAAGCTGGACGAGCCGTATGAACCGACGAAGGAGACGCTCGAAGGTTACCAGACGAAGGTTGCTCGGGTAGCCGAGGCTTTGGAGATGTCCGGAGAGCGAACCGTATCGCGGCCCTTAATATGAGGGCGGAACTTCTGGATAGCGTAAAGGGCCTCGAGCCGGAAGAGCAACTGAGGCAGCTGAAGCAACGGTTTGCGCAAGAGCTTGTAGATGGCACGGACGGCGAGGAGGAGAGAGAAGTCAGGCTATCGACACTCCTCGCGATGGTAGAAGAACGCGGTGGCAAGTTGAGCGGCGTCAGAGAGAAACTCTTCAGTTCCTCTGAGCCCTCGCCTGCCAAGGACGTTCCTATGCCGGACCACGCCGAGAGGGTAGAAGGGACGACCGCTAAGGCGAAGTTTCCCGCGCCGAGCTTCGTTCCGGGAAGCTCAGCCGCGGTGCCTTTCCTTAGCGGCGCTATGGCTGCGCCCCCTCCGTCAGGTAGTACGGATGGGCTGCTCGCTTCTTTGGCGGATCAGACTAAGGCCGTAGCGGCTGCGCTGGAGAAGTCGAAGGGGAGAGAGAGACCTCGGTCGACTATCCAGATTTCGCCCAAAGTGACCTGGCCTGCGTTGGATGATGATTTCACTGACCACAAGTCGGTGATGGACTTTTACGACCAGTTTGAGTCGACGGTCCACTTAGCCAATGACGGGCAGGGAATGTCAGACCTTGAAGTGCTGATAACCCTCCGGGCGTGCTTGCGGCAGCACCGCCTGAAGTCGTATGACCTGCTTTACAAGCGCGGCCTGAGTAACGGGACGGTGAAGTCTGACCCTGGCAAAGTGTACCAGGAGATCAAGCTGAAGCACCTGATGTTCTCGGAGTCTCAGGAGGAGCGTGAGTTGAGGGTTTTGGAAGCTTGGGACCAGTTGTCCAAGGGGCGACTGACCGCTCACCAGTGGGAGACCGTTTGGGAGGAGCGGCTGTCGGAGCGCGAAGCCGTAGGACTTGGAATGACGGCGCGTGAGTCACTGTTGCAGTACCTCAAGAAGGTGGGCCCGAAGCTCTCTAATGAGATTCGACGGGACAAGAGGTATCGAAGCGATGGCTCGGGTGGTACGGTCTTTCGGAGCTGTGCTACTTGGGAAGAAGCTCACGAAGTGCTCAAGGAATACGAGTCTATGAAGGCTGGGCTGAAGGCACTTCACAACACGAGTTTCTCGACCTTTCGCGGCTTGGAGGACGCTAATGCGTCCCCGGGACGGCCAAGCAGAAGAAGCTGCTGGCTAAGGCCGAGAAGCTCGAGAAGGCAGAAAGTAGCAGAAGCAGCTCGACGCTGCTAATGCTCAGGCTTCCGCTAGCATGGGACAGAAGGTCTGCTACAACATGCGGGACCATGGGTCGTGCAAGCACGGCGACAAATGCCGCTACTCGCACGACCGCCGCTTGGTTGAGGAAGCCAGGAAGGCTAAGAAGGAAGCGGAACGGGGACGAAGTACGGAAGTAGGGGCTGTAGCTGGCGCCCGAGCCCGTACCCCGAGCAAGGGGAAAGGAAAAGGAAAGGACAAGAAGCACCTCCCTTGCCGTTTCTTGAACTCGAAGCACGGTTGCTCGAAGGGTGATTGCTGCGAGTATAGCCACAAGCAGAAGGACCAGCCACCTGAGAAGAGGAAAGGCGGCAAGGATCCTAAGGGGGGCGGCAGAAGCGCTGCTCCTGGGGTTCAGCTGTCTACGATGGACGGACCGGCTGGCCTTGGCCAAGGAAAAGGCGGCAACGGTTGCGAGAATCCGTTTGCCTGTTCGGAGTCCAGTATTGTCCCGGGCGCGTGTAACAACGCGGCTACGGAGATAGTGGGGATTCTGAAAAAGGAAGTGCGTTTTGCCGAGCCTGGCGGTTACCAGTGTCGGACGGAGGTCAGCGTCTACGGGAAGTTGGTCCCGACGACGCTGGATACGTGTGCTGGGTGTAACAGCTGCACCGAAGAAATGGTGTGCAGGCTGCTTTCAAAGGCACTTTGGGACGGGATGAAGCCCAGCGACCCGAACTTTCCTTTGGTCCAGTTGGAAAAGTGGCCTCAGGATGAGGTGGTGACGGGCCTTGCCAAGGACAAGCCTATAGGGCTCCGGGGCGGGGTGGTCCTTCGGGTCAAGCTGGAAGACATCTCGGGAAGCAAGAGCAAGGAAATTCTCGCGCGGGCTAAGGTGCTCGCCGCTGGGACGAGCTCTTGGCACGGTTTGATACTAGGCGGCCGGGCTCTGGACCATCCTGACCGAGGAGGCCTGGGCTATCGCGCCAGCCCTATGGCGCATGTGCTGGAAGGCGTGGGCATTCTCTTGCCGAGACGGGAGGAGATTGAGCCTTTTGAGGACAAGGCCTACCCCTTCGTTGACAGCGTCGTCTCGACCTTCGAAGAAGTCTGGGACGGAAAAAGAGTTCGGGTACAGTTGCAAGGAGGACGGTGAGGTGCTAGTCTGCGCGGAGCCGTGCCCTCTTGAGCCTGAAGACGTCGGCGGCTGGGTTCGCGTGGCTCGAGCCGGGCTTCCCGCCGAACCGGCGCCCGAACGTGCTGAAAGTGCGGGGTACGTTTTCCCTTACGGTTCCGCGGAGGCCGGTTTTCGAGCAACTCCGGGATTTGGGGAGGAGACGACTCCTGTATCTTCGTGGAAGCAGAGTCGCGCGTGGACCTGGAGCTGGGGACGCCTGTGGCGACCTTGGTGCGGAAGGCAGCAGGAGTGCAGAGGTGGCGCCCTGCCTGCGGCCACGTGGACGCTGAGCGCTGGCTTCCCGAAGAAGGGAGCGAGGCTGAGCTTTGCTCGTGCGGAACGGCGCTGCCGCCCGTGGTGGAACCTTTGTGTGTCCGCTGCGGAAGCGAAGCGGTGCAAGGAAGTTTCGCCGGCTGCTCCAAATGTCGTCTGGACTTCCGGGCCGAAAAGTATGCCCGAGGTAACCGGAGGCAGGGGGGGGCAGGACGGTCGCGCAAATGGCAGCGTGCTCGCGTCGGGAGGTTGGACTTCCGGCCCCGGCGGAGCGCCGAAGTTGAAGGCAAAGGGGGCCGCCGTCGCTGGAATGATGGCGTGCCTCTCGGCGGCGTTGGTTGCGGACTCGCTGTTCCATGTGATAGAGACACCGGGTGCGATCGATGAACTGGCCGAGAGGAGCCCGACTGATGCCTACTACGCAGCTTTGAGAGAGGATATGGGGAAGCGGCACCCGAAGGCCGACCCTTTCCTCATCGACCATGTTGTCGAGTTGGAAGCGTTCTTCGACCGGAGCATCCAGAGCGGGATGTCTTACGGGTTGGAGAAAGCCTGCCTTGCAGTTACGGAAGGAAGCCTGCTTGGGCACCGAGTCGGAAGAAACGGGCTCCGGGTCCAGGAGGACAAGACGAAGGCTGTGACAGCCTTCCCGCCGTTGCGGGAGAAACTGCACGTGCAGCAATTCCTGGGGCGCACGAACTTCCTGAGGTTTTACACGCCGCCTCAGTACAGCCACTGTGCGAAGATACTGGGTGAGTATGTGAAAGCTGATGTGCCAAAGGTCGGTGGAGTTGTCTATCCTCGACGAAGCGGCGGCGATCGACGGGACGAGACCCCTGGAGCAGATCGCGGATTCGGGCGGTTATGCTGTGGGCGGAGTCGCGCTCCAGATGAAGGAGTGCTTGTCTGCTTTTAACGTCCTGGCTACCCATAGCCGTGGGCTTACGCCTGCCCAACAGGCGTGGGCACCTCTGAGCCTTGAAGGCTTCGCGCAATTGGACACAAGACGCGCGATAAAGGGCATGCTTGGTCCGATGAGAAGTATCCTATGGACCGACCATCCTAACCTGACGAGGTTGCAAGGGGCCTAGGAAATCGAGCCTAAGCCGATGGTTGTCGGAGCTCCTTGCTGATGGGAGCCAGCTTCGGTCCCTTTCCGGGAGGTCCGCCAAGTTAGCGGATGGTCTCTCCAGGAACCCGGAGAATCGGGATGCCCTCCTGGCGCAAAGGACGCGGGACCTGGAAGGTCTTGTGGGCCAGTTGAGGGGCTTCTCGCTCGGAGAATATCTGGACGACGAGGGCGAAGGAAGAGTGATTCCGTGGTCGTTTATTTTGTCGGACGGAGCTGAAGCAGCGACGCCGCTCGCGCAGCTCCCTCCCGCCGCGGCCGAGGAGGTGGGGAAAAATCCTAAAACTCCAGAAAAGATATCCCACCCCTTGGCGCGCAGGAGGAAGCCGCCGCGATTAGTACGTCGGTGCTGGCCGGGATGATGAAGGGAGCCGGAGTTTTGCCGACGCTTAAGGTGCTTTATGTGCCAGGCTACTGCAGACCGGCCGAGCGGATGACGATGACCTCGAGCTTGATGCGCCGTTTGCGCGACTCGTTCGGGACCGCTTGGGAGGTCCGGATTGTCCTGCAGGAGCCGCCGTTTGAAGACTTTGAGGGAAATCTCGCGCACTTCGAGCGGCAAGGAAAGGCGAAGCTTACGGGAAAGAAGCTCGCCAACGCGACTCGCGTCGACCTTTTTACGAGCGTCGTGAAGGTGCTACGAGACGCGGCGTTCCACAAGCCAGCTTTCCTCATCGGGGAGGGCCAGGGCGGGGCTGTAGTTGCAGCCCTCGCTAAGCCCGTCGCGGTAGAAAGTATCCTCTTGGCGAGAAACGTGAGGCCGGAGGAGGGCCGCGACATTGCCCTGAGTTGGGGAGCGCTGAAGCTGTTGGTGGCAGAAAGGCCCAGGCTAGGGACGGCGAAGCCAGGTGCAGACCTGTTGCTTGAAGCTTGTCCTGAGTTCCTGGAGCCTTGCCCCGTCTCGGATCTTCCCCTCTTGGCGGTTGTACCGCCGGGAACCCCGAAGAAGGAAGAAATAGCGGGGTTCGCTGCGGCGATTAAGGCATCTGTCGTGAAAAGTTTGGACGATGTGGTTTGGACGTCGTGGTTAGACGGCCCGAGAAGGGATATGTGGGAGCACTCTGGCTCTTGCATGTGCGGGAAACGGACCATGTTGTTCGGGCAGTGCTTTCGCTGTATGCGGGAGGAAGAGAAGGAGTTGAGTCGAGTTGCGGAAGAAGTAAAGGAGGAGAAGGCTTTGTCGGTTTCGGTGCTGAAGTTTTCTTCGGCACCGCCGGCATCGGAGTTGACCGCGAGCGGGCTCCGAGAGCTGTTTTCAGCCCCGGAGCCGCTTCCGGCCAACTATGTCCGGTTACCGGTCCATTGGAAGGAAGGTGACACCTTGCTGCTTCCGAAGCCGGCGGGATGGGCCGCTTCGAAGTTCGTCACGGTGTACGGCCTTGAAGGCCAGGCCGCCTTGGACCTGAAGACCTTCGTTAGGGCACCTTTGATGGCCGTGAAGAGCGGACGAAGGGAGTTTCTTCTCTCCTTTTCTACGTCCTCATGCACTATTTTCCGGCGCAAGCGGTGCACTGGGAGAGAGTGGAGGGAGATACCGATGTCAAGGGCATCTGGTTCGAGAAGTCTATGGAAAGGTGGAGCTTCGAGGTCGGGGGCCTTCGTGAGGAAGGACGCCTGAGGATCGAAGGGAGGATTATCTTCACCTTCCGTCGGCGAAAGGTAGCGCGGGAGAAGGTCGTGCTTTCACGCCTCTCCGCGCCCTTATCGCTGAATCTCTGGGAGCCAGGCAAGGCTAAGCAGGCCAGCCCGGTGAGGCCGGAGGTCGCGACGGAGGAGGCCTCGTTGAAAAGGTCTTCCCCGGACGTGCAAGAAGCACGGGAGGCTCGAGAGAGGGAGCTCGAGACTTGGTTCAGGGTGAGGCGCGCGAACCAAGAAGAGATCGGCGAGTACGGGCCGCCAGCGTGGTCGGGAGATCTTCGGTCGCAGTGGAAGGAAGAGCAGCGACGCGAAGACGGATTACGGCAGTTGGTCGCTGACTGCGAGCGGAGCTCAGACAAGGTCAGCGGAGAGTACCGTCTTGCCGAGGATGGGGTGCTGGAACGACGCCTTTGGGAGGAGGATGGGCCCGCTACGTGGCGGCCCGTCGTGCCAAAATCCTGGCGTGAGTGGGTGTTTCGCTACGGCCATGTAGGGATCATGGGAGCCCACCGTTCTGGTAAGAAAACCGCCGCCTTGCTCCTGAAGATCTGTTGGTGGAAAGACATCGCTGCAGATTGCGAGAGGTTCGCCGAGCACTGCTTGACGTGTCTGAAAGGAAGAAAACGAGCCGTCAAGACGGAGGCGGTCGCCTCGAAACCGACCGAGTTGCAGTGCTGGGAGGAGGTGTCTACGGACTGCGAGGGTCCTATGTTGCCGGCCGATGCCCAAGGGAACCGGTTTATCCTCTCCTACTTGGACGCCTTGTCGGGCTCAGCTGTCACTTGCGTCTTTTTTATTTGCGTCACTTGCGTCTTTTTATTTGTGTCACTTGCGTCTTTTTTTTGTGTCACGTGCGTCTTTTTTTGGGCCTGTTCGGCCAACCCTTCCAGGGGATGCCTGGTCCAGGGGTGCGCGCAGGGCCGGCCGCTTGTCACTTGCATCTTTTTTTTTGTGTCACTTGCGTCTTTTTTAAGGTCTGGACCACTTGGAATTAAAGACAACTCCCCCACCCCCGTTTGTGGAACATGCATAAATGTAAGATAACACCCCACCCCCTCTTAAAACAGATTGCTCTGGGTTGTCTGGACTTGGAGTCAAAGTAAAACAAAAACCCCCGCCTTCTCTTAAAACAGTTTGCTCTGGGTTGTCTGGAGTTGGAATCAAAGTCAAAATAAAGCCCCACCCCTCTTAAAGCAGATTGCTTACTGCGGAACATGCATACATGTAAGATAATAACCCACCCCCTCTTAAAACAGATTGCTCTGGGTTGTCTGGAATTGGAGTCAAGTGTGGAACATGCATACATGTAAGATAACACCCCACCCCCTCTTAAAACAGATTGCTCTGGGTTGTCTGGACTTGGAGTCAAAGTAAAACCAAAACCCCCGCCCCTCTTAAAACAGTTTGCTTTGAGTTGTCTGGAGTTGGAGTCAAAGTAAGAATAAAACCCCACCACTTTTAAAGCAGATTGCTTACTGCGAAATGCATACATGTAGGATAACACCCCACCCCCTCTTAAAACAGATTGCTCTGGGTTGTCTGGACTTGGAGTCAAAGTAAAATAAAAGCCCCCCTCCTCTTAAAGCAGATTGCTTTGGGTTGCCTGAAGTTGGAGTCAAAGTAAAATAACCCCCACCCCTCTTAGAGCAGTTTGCTTACTGTGGAACATGCATACATGTAGCATAACATCCCACCCCCTCTTAAAACAGATTGCTCTGGGTTGTCTGGGCTTGGAGTCAAAGTGAAATAAAACCCCACCCCTCTTAAAGCAGTTTGCTTACTGTGGAACATGCATAAGTGTAAGATAAGACACAAGCGACACAAAAAGAAGACACAAGCGACACAAAGAAAAAAGACACAAGAGACACAAACAACAAAGACACAAGCGACACACCAAAAAAAGACACAAGCGACACAAACAAAAAAGACACAAGCGACACACATAAAAAAGACACAAGCGACACAACCAAAAAGACACAAGCGACACAAGCAAAAACGACACAAGCGACACACCGAAGAAAAGAAAGACACAAGCGAGACGGACAAACAAGTAGACACAAGCGACATGAGGGGTTCAGGGTTCAGGGTTTAGGGTTGAACCTTTAGGGGTTCGGAGCTTTAGGCTTTCCCTCTAGGGCGAAAAGGACAATGAACAAAAAAAGACACAAGCGACACAAATAAAAAAGACACAAGCGACACAAATAAAAAAGACACAAGCGACACAACTAAAAAAGACACAAGCGACACAAATAAAAAAGACACAAGCGACACAAACAAAAAAGACACAAGCGACACACCAAAAAAAGACACAAGCGACACGACTACAAAAAAGACAGAAAAGAAGACACTAGCGACACAAAAAAAAGACACAAGCGACACAACAAAAAAAGACACAAGCGATAGGCGAACCCCTTGTCGCATTCAGTGATGTTGGAAACGTTGAAGGACCTCTCCCACTCTGAAGTGAGGAGGGCCTTCTCGAGATTAATCTTCAGATCTAGGACCCTCCCGAAGCTGTTAAGAACGGATTGTGGCCAGGAGTTCCGCAACGCTTTAATGCAGGAATTCTGTGCGATCGTCGGTATCCGTCAGCACTTCGCCACTCCCACGAGACCGATGGAAATGGGGGCGAACGAACGGGTTCCCATATTATGCGGCCTGAACCCGAAACCCTAAACCCCTAGAACCCATATTCTAAAACCCAAGCCCCAAACTCAAACTCTGAACCCTAAACCCGAGGTGGATGGCGCGTCAGCGATTACAATAAACTCTTAACTTTAGACCCCCGAAACCTCACACCACCAACTGTTCCCGTCCTTGGAGGTCAGAAGAGCAAGCAATGCCTCGGCCTCAGCGCGGGCCTTTTCAGCCTCCTCCTCTTTTTTGGTCTCTTCAGCCTTGTGCTACTCCTCGGCTTGTTTCCTCAGCGCGGGCCTTCTCAGCCTCCTCCTTCTCCGTGGGCTCTGAGGCCTTGCGCTGCTCCTCGGCTTCCGTCTTTTTGGCCTTTTCAGCCATCTTCTTTGTCCTGGCCTCTGCGGCCTGGAGCCCCACCATGACTTCCTTCTTCTTGCGCTGGTCCTGGGCGTCCTTCTTCTTGTGCTGCTCCTGGGCGTTCTTCTTCTTGGCTCGGCCTCAGCGTGGGCCTTTTCAGCCTCCTCCTGCTTTTTGGCTTCTTCGGCCCTGCACTGCTCGGCCTCGGCACGGGCCTCTGCGCGGGCCTTCTCCTGCTTTTTGGCCTCTGAGGCCTTGCGCTGCTCCTCGGGTTCCCTTTTCTTGGCCTCGGCATCAGCGCGGTTCTGTTGGGCTTTTGCCTTCTTCTTGGCCTCTGCGGCCTTGCGCTGCTCCTCAGCGTTTTTCGCCTTGGCCTCGGATGCCTCGGCCTCAGCGCGGGCCTTCTCAGCCTCCAGACAGAAGTAGACAGACATAAACACAGACAGACAGAAACAGACAGACAGAAGCGGACGGACAGAAACGGACAGACACAGACAGACAAACACAGACAGACAGACACAGACAGACAGAGACAGACAGGCAGTCAGACAGGCAGACAGACAGACACAGGCACCCACACAGACACAGACCGCTACCCTAAGCCAGAAACCCAAAACCTTATATGTACTAATGCTTCAGTGACGGCCACCAGCACAAACCAATCTGAAGAGAAAGCAATAACACAAAAGCAGCCCAAAGTTGAGACACGGCAAAAGCAAGAATCACATAGCAGCACTTAGAGCCCCTATCCTCAAACACCTTCTTCAATTTTTGAACCTTGAAAGCAGCGGTCACAAAAGTTCTTGAAAGGACCTCCGCGTGAACCAAAACAAAGGGAAGCTGAGCATGACACAGACAGGAAACAAGAAAACCAGGAGCGGATGACAAACACAACAAAAGATTCGAAGACAGAAAAAACACAAATAGTTAAAGCGACAAAAACCATGCCCTGGAAAACATAGACCAAAAACAAAAAAACAAGCGACGCCTCCTTCGGGCTGCCCTGGTCCTCAGCCGCCACTTGGACCGGAATAGGGAAAGGGCAACGAGGGTTGCGCAGATCTTTTAAAGCGTAGGTTTATAGGGTTTATAGTGTTACTTAAGGTTTGGAGGTTTGGGTCTGGATTTACGTTTTGGGATGGGTATCTAGGTCCTGGGACTTTGGCCATCCAAGTGAACTCAAGAAATTATACAGCCTAGCATGTCTGTGTATGTGTATGTGTGTGTGTGTATGTTTGCGTGTGTTTGTGTGTTTAGCCCAAAGACATAAGTTAATTCCGTCGATCAGGGGCAAAGACTTAAGTTAATTACGACCACGAACTGACTCCAGAGACTCAGCCACTTAGGCCTGTAATTTGCTACGCATTCGGGAACAACAATTCTTTTGAAGAAGACCATGACTGACTGAGTTAATTACCTATAGCCACGTAAAACTACCTATACACTCCAAGTCCGAAAGAGTCCGAGCCACCGGAACAGCGGCATCATAGTGGAGCTGCCCAGTCAAGATGGCGTAGATGGTCCGACCGCTGGGATCATATGGGTGGAGGTCACGCTGGACGTTTGGCTGTTCATAACTGAAGTAGATCTCATGTCCGCTGGGATCAGATGGGATGAACATCTCCGCGCTGTCGTGGAAGACATGAATGGATCGGGCATAGTGCTGGGCCAAGGGCAGCAGTGTGTCGTGGTTTCCCCATTCTATATCATCACCATCGGTACTCACTGCCAGTCTCTTCACTTTTCCATTGAAATCCAAATGTTCGAACTTCTCGCGATGATTTTGAATCCACTTGACTGCGTTCTGACGCACCTCTTCGTTGCCCTGGCCCACAGGCATGCCAAGTGCATGAAACTGGCAATGTCCATCGCCACTCACCCTTGCTCGTTTCAAACCCAGCTGCTGTAGACGCTGGTCCCTTGAAGGCTTCGCCTCTGGAGCTTCCTGAACCTTTCAGGGTGCGAGAAAACAAGAAGGAACGTGCAGCAATAGCTTTTGAAAATGAGAAAGATGTTGACAGGCCTAAGTGGGTTTGACCTGATCTTAGAACTCTTAGGTTTTTCAGCAAACAACCAAGGGATTTGAATTGTTCGAGGTGTGGTTCCACGTTTTACCAAGCCCAAACCTTTAAATCAATCCCTAAACCTCAAAAGCTTACATTCACCTTTTACTGTCGTGCAGCATCTCTTTATCCATCCTCATCGCTTAAGGAAAATACTAACACATTAAGCAAAAACAAAAGCACGGATATTGTGATGGCGTTCTCTTATTTTTTACGTTCCCCCTCTAAACACTATGTACTCACAAAAGGGGTGTTGCTGAGGGGACGCACAGAGAACGAAACCGACAAAACCCCCAACCCTGAGCCGTGGCGGCTGCTGAGGTAATCAACTCAAACCCCACAGATTCCACGAAGGCGTAAGGTTTCCGCTGGGCTTTGGTCATGGTTCCCCACAAAGGCGTGAATTTGCCGCAGCTCGCTGTGTCTGCCAGTTCCCAAGACCCAATCCAGAAACCAGAACATTTCAGTGTTCGGTGGTAACTTGAAACATGTCTTGCTCTCTCCCTCCTTCTCTCTCTCTCTCTCTCTCTCTCTATACATACATACATACATACATACACACCAGCCAAAATACGTACAACATAACCTGAAATGACAGTATCCATGCATATCGACCTCGGTCCCTGGCTCCGTCGGG
>CAJNJA010012580.1:0-13050 GCA_905231915.1 Symbiodinium necroappetens | reverse complement strand
CACTCTCGGAGTTCATGGCTCTGGGTTGCCCATGGCCATCTTTATTTTGGGACCACAGGCAACCTCAAACGCCGGAGCCCGAAGACGAAACAGATGAAACCTTGTTTGCCAGACCTAAACGCTGAAAACCTACGGTGACGCTTGCTAGTTCTGAGAAGCTGGGATTCAAGTGTGTAGGATTCAAGCAGTTGAATGTTTCAGGTGGGGTGGCCAAGCATGCAGGACGGCGTTTCATGAGAAGGCTGCGAGTTTGGCGGTCCATGTTACGTCGCAAGCAATGGAGGTAAAGTTTTCCGATCATAAGCTAACCCTACACCCCAAACCCTACACCATAAACCCTACATCATATACCCTAAACCCTAAACCCTGAACCTTAAACCCTAAACCCCTATAGGGCCCTAGGAGTAGCACTAGCAGTAGAAGAGCCGGTAGGGGTCGTAGCTCTGGCCGAGGGATCCCCCCATACCCTAAAGGGTTTCGGGTTTTTAGGGGTTTAGGGTTTAGGGTTTAGGGGAAGAGGACGGTTGGAGCCTTGTTGAAGCGAATATCCTCCGGCTCCGCTCTGCCTTGGCTTGGGAAGCTTCGAGCTTCGGCCACCTGCTTATGGCTCTAATGTGTATGCTTAGGTATTCCATAGTGCAGTGCCGCACACACACACATCTATATATACATATATATGTACACATGTATACATGTATACATGTACAAATGTATAAATGTATAAATGTATATATGTACATGTGTATATGTGTATATGTGTATATGTATATATGTATATGTATGTATATATGTATATGTATATGTATGTATATGTATGTATATGTATGTATATGTATGTATATGTATGTATATATATATATGTATATGTATATGTATATATGTATATATATCGCATAATATCATATGCACTGCAATACTATATAAGATTATGTAGTGTACTTCGGCAGAGTCTAATAGTTAATACGTTGTATGCATACATGAGACATGTAACAGCTCATGAACATGCCCGGGGAGCCTTCCCTCAGGACTTTGGCAAGCTCAAGCGCTGGAAGCCTAAACCCCAACACCTCAAACGCTGACATGCCAATAGTCCGGGCAAACAAGCCTTCTAGATCTTAGCAAGATGTAAGGTGGAACCCGTTCCCTTGCAGGGCATTGAAAAAGAGTGAAGCTTTTGGTTCAAAGTCAAAAGAACTACATGCACTCGGGCTTTCTGAGCGCTTTCGGCTTAATAACTTAATAACCCCAAACTTCCTAAACCATACAGTAGAAGCCCAAAAGTTGGAAACCCAGTAGCCTCAATGCTTAAGACTCCTGTATAGGGAATCCCAGCACTAATTGTCCTTAATCAGGTCTCCAACTTGTGGGGTTTACTATAAGCCCAAAATTTGCTTTGAGAGCTTGGCTCAGGATTCAGGTTTTCGGAGCCTGCTCCTGGGCTTTGTTTGGGGTTTTGAGTGTTGACGGGTTTATAAACTCGCGTAAGGTCGGGTTCAATGAAGGCTTGTAGGGTGTAGGAGTTTAGGGCTTTCTTCTGCTGTTTATGAGCGACTTCTACCTGCCAGACCCCCACCGTTTCATGAGCTGACTGGAAATAGCTGTCCGCAGATCCCAGAAGGGGGGCAAACTCAAGCAACATCGACAGCACAGAAAGAGATCCTATCACTTCTTAGGGGCCGACTACCGTAGCCCAAAAAAGGTTAACCTTGTAAATTATAGCAGGATGAGAGAAGCCCTTAAAAGGTTAAAGGTTACTTACTCAGCTACTAAGTACCATTTTAAGGGGCTAAGCTAGCGTGACTTTGAAGAGCTCCATCCCTTGGATCCTTCAGGCAGCTGGGTTGTTCGAGGCCTTATTGGTGACTCGCTATCTTAGGGTGGTTGGGTTTAGGGTTTTTTGAAAGTGCAGTAGCCCTTGGGTTTAGGGCTTAGGGTTTACACAACCCGTCGCAGAAGGACCCCTAGATAAGGTGCCCTTCATCCGCGAAAGCGTGATGGCAAGATGCCCCCGGCAACACAGACACACACACACACTGACTGCTTGGGGCTTTTGTTCTTGAGATCCCTTTAGGAGTCCGGGTAATATGGAAGCCTAAGTAGTTGCCTATATTCTTTCTTAGCAAGAACCTATTCCACTTCTTACGGCCCCCACAAATTCACCGAACATCAGCTACCCCCTAGTCTTGGAGCAGAAGGCTTCCAAAAGATCATGGAAACCCTAAACCCTAGACCCTTAAACCCTTAAACCCTACACACTCAATCCCTGGACCCTTAAACCCTGAACCCTTAAACCCTACACCCTCAAACCCTAGACCCTAAACCCTAAGTCGGTTGCATGAACGCTCTCCGCGTTGTCCTTCAACGCCAAGTTGAACCTGGGTTCCGCTTTGTCAGGGTTTAGGGTTTAGGATTTAGGGGTTTAGGGTTTAGGGTTATTTGTTGGACTGTACGAACCTTCCTTTACCCTAAGCCCTGAACCGCAAACCTCGACATGTCTGTCATCAGGAGTGTAATATCGCACAGCATGAGAAACAAATCATCCGTGCCCTATGGTTCTGGACATAACCCATCCGATGTTGGAGACGGCTCCGAGCTAAAACCACTTGCACTACTGCTAAATAAACCTACAACTACAAGGGGACTAACCGGGTATAAGTATAGTAATAAGGGGCCAAACGGGGAGAGTATGAGAAGTTTGGCCACGACGGCCAACACCCTGAAGCGCAAGGGTTCACAAGGATGTCGCAAACAAAGTAGACGAGAACGTTGGGGGTTTACATGCTATCAGTGGGAACCTGGATAACATCTTAGCAACTTTTGCAGGCCCAGAGTCAAACAACCCCTCACTTGAGACTGAGTCTGTAATGATCCTAAACCCTATTCCTAAACCCAAAACCCTAAACCCTGGACTCTAATTTGGCTGCAGGACCTTTGTCGTCTGTCTTCACCTTGCCCTGCTGCTTGCCACCTTGTGGGCCTTTCGGCGGCATAGACCCGTGGTGCACCGCAAGGAGATGCAGATCGTGAGGACGACGAAGACCTTGCTGGCACCTGGCACGGGCAAGGCTGCGCGCCTTTCGTGCCCTTCTGTGCCAGTGCGGACTGCTGGGGTGTTTCCCCACCCTCGCAGCCTATACAAATAAGGTCGCAACCCACGGCCACCAAAAGGCTAAGAACCGCCTTCACGTGGCGGTGTCGGATGCACTGATAAGCCCCGACGGTCGATCAAACGACAGCGTAGGGGCAGCAGCGCGGTTTTACTGGAAAGGATTTCCAAGCCCAGTCTATCAGGGAAACAAGGGCAGCGCGAGAGCGGGGCAATCGCTGGGGCCAGGCTAACTAACGGAACCCGCCACTCCTGACTGGAGACTACGGGAACCAGTCAGGTTCGAGCCTTGACGCCTAAACCCCAAAACCCCCAATCCTACACCCTAAATCCTCAACCCTTAAGGGAACCCGTTACAGAAAACCCTCTGCAGGGGGGACCCTTCGAAGGGGTTCAGAGTCGGAGCCCTTAAGCGGACCCCAAAACCCTACTCAAATTATTCTAGGCCCCCATCTGAAACCCTTAAAGTAGCTATTGATAGAACACCCCCCCGCCCCATTTTTAGGGGGGTTCCCTTAAAGTAGCCCTTCTAGAACCGCTTAATTACAGGGGGGTTCCCGTAAAGTATCCCTGGACAGAACCCGTCAGTTACAGGGAGGTTCCTTTAAACTTCTCATGGGTCATTTGGAGTTCGTCAGCAACTCCCGACTCAAAACAGCAACAACCACGGATACCCCAGTTACAAGCGCTACTTGAAGGTTCATGGGTTGTTATACATGGGGTATATGTAGGAGACTTATAGTTATAACCCATATAATATTGGGGGACTCATAACCCCTCTTCAAACTACCCAGGAATGGTAAGTTGTAGCCCTACCCAAAAGTTGGGCCTTGGCACCTCGCCAGAGCCCTACGCGATACGACGTGCAACACACCGCCATGAAAAGAAGTAATACATGGGCCTTATGAATTAGAAGAGGGTTTAGGGGTGTTTTGTACTATAATTTTATTAGGAGACCCCAAAATAGTGTTGGTCATTATACTAGCTTCTACGTTATGTCGGTTGCTGCTTTGATTTTGTGATAATTATTCTTCATGTGGAGGTAGAGCAGCTGCATGTTCACCTTGCAATCTCGGTCCCAATGGGACCGGTCATCGTAGGCCAAGATACCCGTGGCACCAAGAATAAGGGCCACTCGCTCTGGATTCTCACCAGCTGTTTACGAAATTTCTAGACCCTAAACCCTAAAACCCTAAACCCTTTCTGCCGCCTGGTCTCTGCCAGAGAGCGCTCTTGGAGGGTGGTTCATGGATCGCTGCGCCCGAAAGATATAAACCGTGATGTCCCCCAAAGCCCGAAAAGTTTAGGGTTTAGGGTTTAGGTTTAGATCTCCCCCAAACCCCGAAAGACACAATCGTAAGCGCCGGAAGCAAGCACATCTACGGTTGCCCTATGAACTGTCTCTGCCCACAACCCAGAGACTCCAATATCCCTTAATTAAGGACTATACCTTAAGTTTTTGTAGGATCCCTGAACCCTAAACCCTAAGACCTAAACCCCAAATCCCTAAACCCCTAAACCCTAAACCCCTAAATCCTGAACCCTTAATTGAAGGTCTTTTCCCGAATAAATTGGTGCTAGGACCTGGCACCAAAACTGGACTTTGAAGTAACCAGGGAGAAAAAAGTATAGACTTGTATTTTATAATGGTTCCTTTAAGGAACAGGTCAAAAAAAAGTATATGGTACTCTAAAACCCAGAAAAACCCTGGGACCGGACCTCAAACCCAGACTGACACCGATATCGCCAACAACCGTAAAGCTAAGGTGCTGTAAGGTTTTATCCTTAAGGTTGCTATAGGGTTTAGGGGTTTAGGGTTTAGGGGTTTTTCTACCCTTAAGGTTGCTATAGGGTTTAGGAGGTTTAGGGTTTAGGGGTTTAGGAGGTTTAGGGTTTAGGGGTTACCCTAAGTCTGCTATAAGGGTAGTCGGACAGACCCCCCTAAGACCTCTGATACTAAAACCCCCCAAGCATACTTAGGGGCCGAGTACCCTAGCCCAAAAAAGGTTAACCTTTCAAATATGGTAGGATTATATAAGCCCCAACAAGGTTTAAGGTATCTACTCAGCTACTAAGCATAACAGGGTCCATATGTCTCGCAGCCTGTAGCAGTTACTAACAGCGGTAACCTTAGGGCTTTTTGGCCTTACCGACTATAGCGGGCGTGGAAGCATTCTACCAAATCCTTAGTCCCAGATTCCAACACTGGGCCCCAAATCAAAACTAAAGCCTCAACCTGAATCCCTTGACCCCAACACCCTCTTAAAGCCTAAATTTCCAAAACCCTCACACCGTATGAACTCAATACTATCTTGGGACTATAAGCGGACATCACTCCTAAATACTCAGAACTCTAAAACCCCAAACTCCCCAAACCCTGCAGAACCCTGCTAGAGCCCTGATGGTTTTACTGCTAAGTATTCCAACCACAACGGTTGAGTAGATCAGGGCGCACTTTTAGGCCACTATAGGGGTTACGAGCGTGTACAGGACACTTGGGGAAGATTTTGAGCTCTTGGGGTTTCTTTTTACCGTTTTTTCCCGGATATTTCAAGCATATCAAACGGCTTTTGCCAGGCTTTGGATTGTTGTGGGGTTGGCCCTTGCCTGCGCACATCCACTGAGGAGTTTTTGGATCCGGGAGACATCGCGGAGGACCTCGGGAGAGAGGAGCAAAAGGCGTTGGGGATGTCCTAGCGTGTAGCTGGGCTCTTGTTAGGGGATTTAATTTTTGTTACTATAATAGGGGTCTATAGTAAATAATATGGTTTCCTTATTATAGTAACTTAAATTAAATCCCTTAACAAGAAGCCAGGTAGGGGGTTGAGGGTCGTTGGCTTTAACAGGCTTTGAAAGCTTAGAGCGGTAAGAGGGGCCTCAGTGCTCCCGCACGACACAACATGATTGTCTGCAGATGTAGGATATATATATATATATATGTATATGTATATGTAAATGTAATTGTAAATGTATATGTATATGTTTATGTTTATGTTTATGTATGTATGTATGTATGTATGTACGAAGGTAAGTAGGTAGGCGGGTATGTATGTATTTATGTATGTATGTATGTATGTATGTATCTATATACATATATATACATACATATGTGTAAATGTATATATATATATATACACATAGATAGATAGATAGATAGATAGATAGAGGACGCGTGCGTGCACGCATCTGGATATTTCATGAAAGTCAACACTTAAATCAATATAGCCGTATACATTTACATATATGTGTATATATATATACACACATACATACCTGTACACACACTCAGGCATGGTGGGCGCCGCGCTAGACCAACCTCCAAGCTACGTCTCTTGCTTCATGCCCGATGCTGTCATTTGTACACAAAAAGAGTGGAGGACACTGACCAAACCGATAAACTTGGTAAGGTGGCTTCAATGACCTTCATGTACGTATTATGCAGCTGCGTATGTCGCAAAGTCGCGTGCTCATCAGAAAACTTGCCATGGCCCCCTTCTTTTCAAGAGTGAACGCGGTTGGGCGCAGGGGGCTCCCAAACGCTGGTTCATCTTGTGATATTTGCAGGGCTCTGCTCTACGAAGGTCTGTTTAGGGTCTAGGGTTTCCCAAAGCCTGAGCCAACTAACCCAAACGCCTACGACAGTCTACACCCTGAAAGCCTCAAAGCCCTGAACCCCAAAATGCTGAAAAACCACCCAGGTTCCCGACCGTTATGAGGGTAAGGTAGCGCATTATTTTCCAAAGGACCTGTGTGTTTTCTGAACATCCCCAAACCCTAAACCCTACACCCTAAAGCCCTAAACCCTTACACCCTAAACCCTAAGGCAACCGAAGCCATAAAAGAAAGCCACAAACTCCACCCGAAAATCCTTCCGCCCTACAGCCAAAAGAACCCCAAACACTCTCTGCCGCAAAAGACTACAGCCCAAAGCCCCGAAACTCAAAGGTACGGTTGATGCTATAAACCCTGCATTACCCATATTAAGGAATATACCATAATTCCCATAGTTTAGGGTCCTTAAAATAACGCGGGATATTTTACTATCAACAGTATGCAACGTAGAGATTAAACCCCTCGCAGAACCCATGCAACAATCTTCTAGCCAATAAGAAACCCAAACAAGCATTGAACATCCAGCAATCCCATCCTGCCTCTTCGGGGCTGAGTACCCTAGCCCAAAAAAGGTTAACCTTTTAGATTATGGTAGGATATATAAGCCCCAAAAAGTTAAAGGTTATCTACTCAGCCCCTAAGTTGAACATCCCAGCAATCTATATAAATCCTGCATTACCTTAAGGACCCTAAGCTATGGGAATAATGGTATATTCCTTATTATGGGCTCATGCAGGGCTTATATCATCAACCCTAGTACCCTTATAGAACCCTAAACCCTAAACTGCCCTAAACCCTAATAAGGAACCTTGTAGTACCCTTATAGGACCCTAAAATTTAAGATCATCAACCGTATCCTGCCTTGTCGAGGGAGCGGAGCTGGTACTCATGAACTTCGCGACGGGCATACCTGTCATTTCTCATTCGCGATCATGAGAGCAAGGGTTTAGGGTTTAGGGCTATTCTTTGACTGTTTTGTAGAAAAAACCCTGCGCTGTTGTTGCTTCAAAAGGCTTTCAAGCTTGAAGAGTTTATGTGTCGAGTGCTTTTCGATTAGTTTCCGCTGAGGGCCCAATGCGGCTTGGGGCTAGCTAGGAAAGGCTAAATACTTAGGGGCTGAGTACCCTAGCCAAAAAAAGGTTAACCTTTTAAGTTATAGTAGGATATATAAGCCCCAACAGGTTAAAGCTTACGTACTCAGCCCCTAAGGTAGGGTTTAGATGATGTATTCACGAGCTTCGCAGCAGGATGTTGTCGAACTTTCTCTGATTGGGAGGATTGGGTGGTACTACATTGTACCACCCAAAAGCCTATTTTCAGGTATCTATACAGTGACTGCTGGTATATAGCTGCTTTTGGCCCTATTCACTATCCTCGGTTCTCGAATTTCGACACCTCAAATACTGTGGCCTGCCAGATCTGACGGCTGCAGCCGATGGCACGTGCTATGAGGGGTTGTTTGGTTCTGGGCATTTCTTCTTTTCTTCTCTAGGCAATTTCTTTCTGCATCCGCTAACAGGTGCTTCGCCTGATCCTTTAAGTAAATCTCAAAACCTCTCGCAAGACCATGCAAAACTCAATGCAGCTTGCACCGCTAAGCTAAGAGAGGGGTTGTTCTACTACGAGGGAGTGAAGAATATGATTCACCAAAGCGTAGCTTGCCAAACCCATCCTAAAGCCTGAACGCCGAAACACAAATCGCTCCTACCTGCTGTTTCTCTAGGAATGCATGGCTTTCAGCGCTTCGCTCGAGCTTGTGGCGAACACTCTGAATCACGCGCCTGGGTAGGGTACAGGAACGGTCTGCAGGTGCACCTCACTTCGGGCTGTTATGAAATCAGCGCGCTGGTGGCAGTACAAGAAGGGCATGGGACAGAGGCTTATGGACAGTCACAGAAACGATGGTAGTGATGGTTGATATCTAAATCTGTCTGTAGCGGTGTCTCTGCCACAAAAGATCTGCACAGCAACAGCCATCATTGCAAACGTCGTCGTGGTTGTCGCGGCCGTCGTCGTCATCGCCGTAGTAAGCAAGGAGCAGGAGGAGGAGCAGGAGCAGGAGCAGGAGCAGGCGGAGGAGGACGAAGCATCGAAAGCAAGATCTGGGTGTGGGAATAGATTTGGGTTAAGGGTGGGCGATGGGAATGCCACTTGGCCCACAACGCCTGCCTCCCACAGCCTTGATCACATCTTTGCTGCTGCAAGGGCCTCCTTCTCTTGCTAAGGTCGCTGGCGCAGAAAAACTCGCCTTTGTGGCAAGCTGAAGCTGCCTAAAGCGGTTCAGGCCACCTGTTCTACGAAGTAGTGTCCGGGGCGTTCTTTCGCTTCTACTTCGTGACACTTGCCCTCAGAACTCTACACCCCTAAACTCCCTGTAGCCCTCTGCTGAAGCAGCTCTGCCCTAAACTCTAAAATGCCCATGCCAAAACCCCAAACTCATGCCGAGATGCAAGAGCTTGGCGCAGCACGTTGTCTTGGTAGTCAAGCCTCTTCATCACCTGAGCAGTTGCTTAAGTAAGCTCCTTCCCAATGACCATGAAGGATCTTAAGAAGAGCACCCCCAGAGACGAAGGACCCAGAAAAGGGATATCTCATATATGTTGACATGAACCAAAAACCGATGCCTAAATGCTTATGTTAGGGTGGCTTCGTAATAGGTGCACTTGGCTTGCCGACCCCCAAAAAACATTAGGGGTCCATTGATTTAAGTTTGTTGATAAATCAGGGTCCTGCTGTTTTGATGCTAGAAATTACAGGCATCCCTTGTTTTCTGAAACTGCCATATGCCAGTTGAGCAATCTACCTTTTCTCACAAGTATGGCTCAGGTAGACTTCCTTATTGAACCCTAAACCCTAAACCCCCTAAGCCCTAAACCCTCTGAGCCCTAAACTCCCCAAACCCCATAAACCCTAAACCCCCTAAAACCACCTAGGAGAACCAAGGGGCCTCCCGATGTTGACCCCTTAAACCCCCGAAGCCCTAAATCCCCTAAACTCCCTAAACCCCTGAGCCCTAAACCCTATAAACCTCATAATGGCCCCTGAACCTGAGAGCCGGGAAGCCTCCCGATGTTGACCCCCTAAACCCCCTAAACCCTATAGACCCTAAAGACCCTATAGACCCTAGTACTACCTAGGAAAACCGGGGGGCCTCCCGATGTTGACCCCCTAAACCTCCTAAAGCTCTTGAGGATATAGACCCTCTCAATAAGGTGCCCTTTAAGAGAGCCATAAACCCTAAACCCTATAAACCCTAAACCCAAAACCCCCTTAAACCCCCTAAACCCTAAACCCCCCCCTAACCCCCTAATGCAACCTAGCAGAACCAAGGGGCCTCCCGATGTTGATGCCGGAGAAGCTCCGGCCACTCGAGCGAGGAAGACTCGAGGGAACCTCGGAGGGAGCCCCAGAGAGCCCAATACCCCTTAATTAGGGAAATATCTCTTCAACCATAACATTAAGGCACCTAGAATTTAAGGCATACTCTTGGGGCTGAGGGAGGCTTTGTGGGCTTCCTGGGCTTTATTTGGGGGTTTTTTGGAGGGTTTAGGGCTTAGGTTTAGAGTTTAGGGCTGAGGGAGAGGCTCTATGGGCTTCAGGGGCTTTTTTTTTTTTTAAGGGGTTTAGGGGTTTAGGGCTTCGGTTTAGAGTTTTAGGGCTTCAGGGGCTTTGTTTTGGGAGTTTTTAGGGGTTTAGGGCTTAGGATTTTTTTCGTTTCGGGCTTTATGGGATTTATTTTCGGGGGTTTAGGACTTAGGGCTTTATGGATTAGGGCTGTCGAGTTTATGGTGTTTATAAGTGTTTTTTTGTAGGGTTTTATGAGGGTTTCATAAGGGGTGATGTAATACGGTCTTTTTGAGGGTTGTAGTAAGAGCTTTTCTTCAGGGTGGTTCCTGAAAGGCTTTCCGTAAGTGCATCCTGTTAAGGTCGTCCTTTTCAGGGTTGTTGCTTAAACCGGTTCCTTCAAAGGCCGTTCCCTAGAGGGTTCCTTTACTTGGCTCCTTGAAACGGCCCTTCTTTATGGAACCCTACACCCTAGACCCTATCCCTTGCCAGGCTTTCCTTAAGGGTTCCTTCACCTCACGGAATCTAGCTCTTCGTTGCTGAGTTCATAAGCACAAAAAGTGTACACTTTCAGTTCTATACGGGGTCATCTTATCCGTAAAAGTTCTCCGGGGCTGAGTACCCTAGCCCAAAAAAAGGTTAGCCTTTCAATTATGGTAGGATTATATAAGCCCAAAAAGGCTAAAGGTTACCTACCCAGCTACTACCCAGACCCCCGGGAGGATCTAGAAAGTAGATCACCTAATTTGGGACCCTAACTACTAAAGGGTACTTTATAGGAACCTCCTTAAGGGATCTACCTTTTTGGATCCTCCCGGGGGTCTGGGTTAAAGTGTACTCATTCAGCGACTAAGAGGTTCAGATCCTCGAGACTCCAAGAAGGGAAGCGGGAGGGTCGGAGGCTGATGTTCCTCGTTACCATAAAGAGGAACCCCTTACAGGAACCCTTCTGGCAACTTAGTTCCCATTTAGGACGGTTTAGAGTTTAGGGCTTTAGAGGAACCCTTGTGGGAACCTTTATGGTATCTTAGTTTCCATATAGGACGGTTTAGGGTTTAGGGTTTTGTAGGAACCCTTGTGGGAACCGTTATATAGCAAAAATGGTTTCCCATATAGGACGGTTTAGGGTTAAGGGTTTAGGGTTTTATAGGAACCCTTCTGGGATCCTGACTATACCTTCAGAGACCACAGTAACTCGATGCCCAAGGAACTTCGCACATCAGCGCCTTCGCACGCCGCCCAGATGTGTCCCGGGTGAACTGGCAAGGTGGCCTGGGGCAGACATGAGGCTTCAGGTTTTTTTGGGGGTCTGCTTTTTTTTTGAAGGTTCCCTAAACCCCAAACCCCAAATCCTAAATTAGAGAGCTACCCTCATCTTGTCTTGCGGTGTTTTGCATTCCGACCAAGGGGTCTCTCGGCCCTGCTGAATGAAACGACTGACTCCAGAACCAACCCAGAGAGCTCAATACTCCTTAATTAAGGAATATACCTTAAATCATAATATTAAGGCCCCTACTAATTTACGGTATATTCCTTAATCTGACTGGTTCTTAGTAGGGAATGGAGGAATGGTTTTTGGGACTACTATAGGGGACCTTAAGGGACTATCATAGGGATCCATTCCCCCATGTCCCGACTAAGAGCTAGGGAAGTGAAATGGGGGTCGAGGGATTGTCGAACTTACGGCCCGACTAGCGGCCCACTCGCCCTCAACAAGGATTCTAAGAATGTTTAGTTAGGGTTTAGGGGTTTAGGGGTTTAGGGTTTAGGGGAAAAGGGCTTAGGGGATCCTGTGTTAAGGCCCTCAGGGAGCGTTATAGTAATCAGCACGTGAACTAATTGCTGGTCAGGAACCCTAAACCCTAAACCCAGGACGCCGGGCATCATGCCCACACATAGTCGGCTGCACACATCAACTTTCACAGGTGCTGCCCTGTCTTCAATACCTGACCACCAAAACCGTAAATCCGTAGATTCCTAAACCCTAATCCCTACGTCCCAACCTCAAGACTCTGAAAACAGCCCGGAATTTAAAACTCTTAAATCAAGCCCGAAGGATCTAAAGCAGCCAAGGGCTTGCTCAGACTCCTAAACCTAAAGAAGCGCCAATAGATCTGGCTCCCTGCCTGTCCCAAGCTGAAAGAACTCAAGGTTCAGTTTTGAAGGAGCATCTAGAGGTTAAAGCTCTTCTCGACTAATCGGGTTTCGGGCTCAGCCAATGGTAACCGGGACCGCCAACTTCATGAAAGCGGTGGCATTGAGAGAAGCGTTCCTTCCGCGGCCTACTTTGTTTCTTGCAGACTCCTTGGGGCAGCATGTTCCGCTCATATTGCGGAATCGCATGGGGCTTGTTGCCCTCTCTGCATCCATCTGTGCGATTCAGGAAGCGCCACGGCGATCGACAATGCCTGGCTCGTCTTATGCCAAGTTACTATAACATCTTACCGAGCCCTACCTACTGCATGGGTAGTCCTTCTGTTGATGATACAAATCCTGCATTACCCATAACAAGGAATATACCGTAATTCCCAGAGTTTAGGGTCCTTAGGGTGATGCAGGATTTATATCATCAACCGTTGGATCCGGGATTCCTTTCCGGGTCCCGGCAAGACAGGGACCTTCAGGGACCTCAATCGGTGCAACTAAGATCGGGATCAAAAAGCAAGCACTAGTCTGAGTGTTTCTTAAAAGCAAACAAGCCTACGCCCCCCAGGCCTCATTCTTCAGGGCCTGTTTGGGCTTCTACAGTCCCCCCCCCCCCCCCCCCC
>CAJNJA010012579.1:0-13051 GCA_905231915.1 Symbiodinium necroappetens | reverse complement strand
TGGAGATCGTGTAAACTGATACATACGTACGTACCTACATACATACATACATACATACATACATACAGGCAGACAGACTGACCGACAGGCAGAGAGACGGACAGACAAACAAACCGACAGACATGCAAACCTACAAACATGCATACATGCATGCATGCATACACAGTGTTCGACCAGGCCCCAAGGAAAACCAAACTGCTCGCGATTCGTTCTTTCCGTGAGCGTTTGCATCACATGCTGTGTGCTCTCTTTAAAAGTAGGGTGAACAATTTGAAGAAGAATAGTTCTGTTTCAATTAAACGAATCTTACAAACATAAAGGACACATGCTTTACTCATTTAACACAACAAAACAGGAACGAAATACGTTAGCTCGTCCAGCGATCTCTGAAGGAGATACGGCGGCTCTTCCCTTTTGAAGTGGATCCGATGGAAGACATGCCGATTCTGTCTGTAGCTTGCCTTCGTTGCCGCATGCATGACGACCAGTTCGGAAGATTCGGAAGACACAGGTGAACAGTGCAAGCAGACAGCACGGTGTGACACGGCTGGTGTTTCGGTGCGTCCTTTGCGGTGTGATTAAAGACTGCCTGCAAGCACTTGCAATTCCTGCCAGCCAAGGTCTATATGTGCTCCCTTAGAATCAGATGGTCATACTTCTTTTTGCGCCACACTCAGTGCGAGTGCTCCACCGCATTGAGCATGCCACAAGACCCCAACATGGGCATGCCAGGCAGGGGTAGCGAGATAGCAATGTGTTCGCAAAAATCACGAGGCTGTGAATTGATGCTTGTTTTTCATGCTCCCCGGTGGGACCCTGAACACTGGATTCAAAGGATGTGTTTGCTGAGTCAAGGGTATCATCCATTCCTTTTTGATCTGTGGCTGCCTTCTAAAGCGCGGAGGTCCAGGCATCTGAGAATGGAGGGTTGCATGCATGTCTTAAGCAAGGACAAGACACCGCTTCCCAAAAGAAGAAGTACTCGTGTTGCAGTTTTGGTGACAAAGTAGGTAGGATTCGCGCATATCGTAGTGCTGCTAGTGCCGAGAGATGCAAGCAGGGAGCCGCGTGTTTCATTCCGGACTCGGTAAAGTGAGAGTTGCAAGCGACAGCGAGCATGTGCCGACGGCCAGAACTGGAGGTGAAGGCTGTCGCTGAATCTGGCGGCATAAAGGACGCATGTTATGCAGTCTCCGCTTGTCGCATAACACCTCACATGTGTCTCTTTGTGCTTCGATTGCCGGTTCCCCTTGTCTTGGCAGAGAGAGAGAGAGAGAGAGAGAGAGAGTGAAACTCGATCGGAAGAATGCTTAGCACATAGGTGTGCGCTCTTCACCGCCCTGGCCCTCTTTGCCGGGACGATCACAGAGCTGTTTTTTGCAGTGTCCGGTGCTTGCGGACTCATGCTTTACATGTGTCCGTCTGCAGATGCAATGAGGTTTGCTGCTGGAGCAGACATCAGTGTCTGCCAGCAGGTGGCTTGGCTTCATACGATTGACACCACTTGTCCCGTCAGGACCATGTGCTTGTATTCCGTCGTCTGTTACACGCGCGCTGACATAGTCAGGTGTGGCTAAGCTTTTGGCTGCTGCCCTTTGGAGCGATGTTCCTCGCACTGGTCGGGGACGAGATGGGGGACCTGGCCGTAATCTCGGGGGCCTTCGCTGGGGCCGCGGGAGCCCCCTCAGCGTGCTCGTGAGGTCATCGACGCCATCGACCGGCCTCCACTCCTCTGGTGCCCGCACCCCAACAGTCGAAGGGAGTGGGACTGAGGAGGAGTAGTGGCGAGTTCGCCGCGTTGTTGCTATGTTTTTTTTTCTGCGTTGGGAGGTGCCTCTCCCTGGTCCTGGCGGCGGTCCAAAGAGACCGGCGCCTCGCTCCGGCGCGGTCCACCTGCGAGGCGGTCAGGGCCCTGGCGCTGGGCTCCCCAGCTCCTCGAGAGTGACGAGACAACCTCGGTTTTTGGGCGCATTTCCCGAGGTGGACATGCTCATCATCGGCCTTTCCGAGGCCGCCAGGGCTCGTGCTGAAGCCGCGTGCCGCCACGAACGGCTCTCGTGGCCAGGTTGTGCCGCTGTGCTTCGGCTTCCGTTCCCTCGTGCAGCGCCGAGGTTTCTGGCACGGCTACATGCAAGGCCCACGTGGGAAGTACATCTTTCACATTGGCTGCAGAGCGAGCGTGCAACACGTATCACAGCTCGGCCAGGTGGGCTCATCGCAGCTTTTTTGCTGACACTCGTCGTCCTTTTGGCCGACGTTACCATCGGCATCTACGGCTCGCGGGCACAGCAAGTGCCTGGATCGGACATGGCTTTCATGACGGGCTGTACACATAAGTTGGTCCTGCCGTAGTGTGTCGTTTGGCAGAATGAATCTCAGCTTGTCCCAGGCACTGCGGCATGTTTATCACGTGCTGGACAAGCACAAAATCTGTCCGGGAACAATTGCAGTCCGATATGTGTGTTGGCTGCAGAAGCTGCCCGTGCCGGCCTGGCCACGGGGGTGTGGCACAGCCTAGGAGCTCCTGCGCTCCCACTTCGAGCAGGCCTCCCTGCAGCAGAACCGCGAGCAAGGCTGCAAGCGCAGCGCTCTCAGCGGGACGGAAGGCCGCTCCCTCGAAGATGGAAGGGAAGACTCCGCACACCTTTTTTTGAGGCTTTGCCACTTTGCTCGTCTTTGCCTGGCGGCGTGCAAGCCGCTTCATGTGCCTTGATGGAAGCTAGAGCATGGCCTTTGTCACTGGTTTATCATCCGGACAGACGCTCGCAACGAGGCTGGAGAGTTGGTCGCTCTGCGCGTTCACACAGCAGAACGCATTGATGCCGGTGACGCTGGTGGCATGGACTGCAGTGTCAGCCCTGGCCGTGCAGGCCAGCCAGCGCTCAAGGTGGTAGCTCGAGATTGTCCTGAGTCTCTATTCGATCTCGGTATATTGGTTCTTACGCATGTGTACGTGTCTGTCCGTATGTGTAACCTCTAACTCTGGCTCTCGCATCATCCGCTGACATGTCGCGCAAAGCAGTAGTTCTTGTCTTGGAAAGCAGAAGATTGCGAGTGGTAGCTTGCGCCTCAGGCCCGTTGACTATCCGTCTAGTCTACATACATATGCGCATCCACATCTGCACACATGCACTGCAAACGCATAGGCTTTCGACGTTTCACAGCTTTCCAGGATCGATTTCAGTTCCCAGTTGCCGTCAGCGCGATCATGATGGTTTTCACCGCCCCCTGGCTAGGATGGGCGGGGTGGACTGGTAGCTGTGCCTGTTCAAGGTCCTTCGTCGAGGCTTTTGTCGCAGTTAACAGGCTCACGGTTGTGCCTGCGGGGATCATGTGATGAAATCCGGGCTGTCCGGATTGATGTGTTGAGAGTTTGTGGGAGGTGGAGAGGTCCAGTGAAGTAGCTTGGACTTGGGAGAGACCGTTGAGCAGGCCGGTGTGCCGAGGTCACTGTGCTTTCGGTGAAGATGGCCATGGCATTTCCCGATGTGGCAGGCGGGATAGGGATAGACAAAATGTGTTTTCAGACTGAAGATCTCTTCGTAGCCCACATAGCCACTGTAAGGTCCTTTCTACACGGTGATCCTCATCTTCTTCGTTTGTGCAGCACTGGGCCTGCAGGTACAGAACAGCTCTTCAGAGCTTTTCCCTTTCTTGGCTTGGCGAGCTGGGAAGGTTGGAGGCTCCTTCGCACTCGGTCCGAAGACGGTGCAGCCGCTGATGCGCATGCCAGGCCAGGTCCGTGACGCCCAGCTTCTTCAAAGCAAAGCGGGAGGGGCAATAGACATATGCTGACACATGACCTAAGCCGAAGGCAGATCTAAAATGGATTCCAGATGCAAACCAGCCCTGATTCCTTCTTAAGGCATTTTCACCGGCCCGACGGACCTTCCACACGCTTGGCGTGGGCACCATGGCAGAATGCGACACTCAGCCCGAGGCCCCGTACCCTGAAGGCCCTGAATCCCAAGCCGATCCCAGGAAGCCTGGGAGGGAGTTGGCCTGAAATGGCCTGGGCGAACTGGGTCATGCACGACTCAGGAATCGATCAGAGCCCCCGTATGCGGCATGCCGCATTACCTGGGGGTCTCAAGAAGCTCCCGTCTCCGTGCTGGACTTTGGGCAGACTTGCAATAGAAAACTTGAGAGAGAATGACGCCAGATCAGCAGCTAGCTAGCTCAGCGGCTGTGTCTTGCAGGATTTGGCATCCCTGGCATTGATTGCGTATGAGGTGCTGGGTCACCGCGCTTGTCATGTGCCAGGGTTTCTCAGCTCAGCCTCTGTGCAGGTCGATTGCAATGCAGTGCCCCGGTTGCTGGAGGCTTGTTTCGTGAACTCGTGAACGCAACATGCATGCAGATCAGCCGGTGATCGATCCTGCTCATGTTTATGGCACACTCCCCGGCCGCCCGGGTCAGGAAAGCTTCGGCAGCGGGATGCACGCGCCGAGGCAGGCTTCACGTGGCCCCACTTTGAAGAGTCGGGAGCGCAGTGGAGCACGGAGATTCTTCGCAGGTTAGAGTCCTGCCGCAGCTACGACGAGCTGCCACGTTGGATTTCCGTGCGCTTCCCTGCGCGCCGTCCGGGTGGAGGTTGGCTTCGCTTGGTCGGAGGATGCAACTGCAACGATTCACGTGCAAATCTCTTGTCTTTCTGCTCTTGACTCCTAAAACGACGACGTTTCAACGGGACGCCAGAGGTCTGTCACTTTTCTGGATACAGCATTTTAAACACTTTAGGCCGCACAAAGCACGACCTCTGAAGCGTGTACTCCTTGGTCAGGTGACACGCGAGTCTTTGCCATTAAGGGCACGTGCCTGGACAGCAGCGATGGCTTCGGGGTAGGCGGCACATGTTGGCACCAGGCCAGGTGTGAGGAACAAGAGTTAGTTCCGTGCCAAGCTTGTCTAAGGTCTTCCTGGAGAGATGTCTATGCTGATATCAAGCTCTTCGCGACGATTGAGGCCGTGCGGGCAGGTTGTCCTCGCATCAGTGTTGGAAATGAGAAGTAAAAAGCAACTTTGAGGCTTTCAATGTGGATTTGACAGGTGCTCCAAGCGCTCTCAAAGATTGTGCCAATCCTGTCTCTGCTCCCCGTGCCATTGGTGCAAAGCATCGTTGGGCACACCGGCCGCTTGGATCTCCAGTAAGAACTTTGGGCGGCCCCTGCAAGGGAAGCAGTCGAACTGCACCTGAGCTTTCTGAAGTGGATAGCAATGTACCTTGGTGTGCCTGATGTGACGCATGTCTCAGGCCTGGCAGATACTTACATGTGGGACGGTCTCGAGCGTGCCATTGACAAGGACCACAGGAAAAGTGATGTCTCAGTGATGGCCTGAGCCTGGATGAGCTGAAAAGCATTCTAGCTGGGAGTGCTCACCGTTCTTTGATGTTGAGGTGCTAACAGGACACTCCTTGGGCGGCTGCATTGCTCAGATTGTGGCGGGAAGGCGTTTGGGCTTACGGCATGTAGCTGCGGATGATTGTCCGATCATCCGGCATGCGCTACTTGCGGCGTTCAATGCATTCAATATCCGGACTCAAGCAACTTTTGCGAGTTCAGGCGGCAACTGTCGGCCCTTGTGTTCTCTTCACCAGGCAGACCCCGCACAGCCTTGGGCTCGATCTGCTTTTTCCCGTGGGAAGGTTGGGAGACTTGGGAGAGCTTTTGGACCTGGGGGGCTCTGAAGCTCTTGGCCTAGTTAGGAGCGTACGCAGTTGCTAGTTGCTAGTCTTTTTTTGCTTCAACGCTGGTGGAGAGAGCATCGTGCGCAGGTTTGTTGTACTCGGCCCGGCGCTTCGACGTCTCGCCGGAGAGTCGCAGCAGCAGCACGTAAAAGTCTGGGAGCCGGCATCGTCTGCTGTGAACAGAGGCATTCGTCATGTGGTGGCGGTGGTTCCCGACGGCGATGTAATCTCCAGCGTCGACGAACATGCAGGCATCCTTGTGGACATGCAGTGCTAGCGGATAGCGTTTGTTGATGCAGCAGCGTGCGCCATGTATGTAGTATTGACAGCGTTGCATCGGCAAGTCGACCCCCTCTTCTATCCTAAAACCCAGCATTGAATCCACAGCACATCTGCTTGATAACATCGATGCTCCAACAAACTTAGTCTGATACTCTGTGGGTGTGTTGTTGGTACCGGTGCTCAAGTCAAAGATGTCTCCAATGGTTTGGAGCCCAGCACAGCAAGACACCATCGGCAGAAGTGGTAACGAAGACACAGCAGTGAAAACAGTTCCTCCTCCGACATGATGATGATAATGATGACGAGCTGATGATTATGACTAGAGCTACTGTAGCTGACATGACGATCAGGATGAAAATCGCGTTGTCAGCACGCTTCGGGTGATTGTCACAACTGTCTGTGTCTGGATTCGTTCTCATTACTCACTGTCATCCTCAGTCTTGTGTTCTACCCGGGCTTGATACAAGTATAGGTGCGACTTATTCATGAGCATAAGACAGAAGCCACCTTGCAGGTGTCGTGCAACGCATTGCATGCCGGACTCTCACCGGCCAGGCCCCGACGCTCACTCTGTTATCAGGGTAATACGGTCGCATCCTGCGGGGCGTCATTTGCGCAAATTCCTCCCCGCTGAGGAGATTTAGTAAGGTTTCGGTTGTGGCAATAAATGACAGTAACAGCAACGATAGTCCAAAAGATTGAAATATGGTTCGCTCCGAATCTTGCTCATTGTCAATTGTTGTTTAGCTGTCAGTAGTGCCGGTACTTGCAAGCTTGCTTCGCTTGTTTTTTGTCTCCTGCAAGCCCTTCAATGCACCTGCAAGCCTTATGATAAGTCCTCGAGCTTACACGAGCACTGGCACAAGCACCAGCAGCAGTTGTAGCAAAGGAAGAATAAGAACAAGCAGTACTAGCAGCAGCAGCAGCAGCAGCAGCGGCAGCAGCAGCAGCAGCAGCAGCAGGAGGAGGAGGAGGAGGAGGAGGAGTAGTAGTAGTAGGAGGAGTAGTCAGAGAAGTAGGAGTAGTAAGGAGTAGTAGGACCAGTAGGAGTAGTAGGATTCGTAGGAGTAGTAGGAGTAGTCGGAGGAGTAAGAGTAATTAGTAGGAGTAGTATGACTGGTAAGAGTTGTAGGAGGTGTTGTATGCAGAGGATGGTGGATGAGGCGTAAAGCGGGCTGCAGGATTTGGTATTCTGGTGCTGCAAGCGATAGCAGCAACAACACTGCAGGTCGCAGTGACAATCAGAACAAAGAAAGGCTGGCTCCACTGCCGCTTGCCACGGGCTGCGAAAGACTGCCTGCGAGGCCTTGCAAACTCCTGACATCCTAGGTCCTAACCAGCAAGTCAATTTTCATGCTATGACAATCGGAGCTGGTGCAGGTTTGGCGCGCCTGCAGGGAGCCCAGTGAGTAGATCGCTGTGTGAGAGATCTTGTAGTTCACAGCGTGCATGTGCAGGCGGGGACGTTCGTGGACGCGACTTCTCCGACACTTGTGTGGCCTACGTCTTGCCGGATTGGGATTGTAGTCGGATATCCTAGAAGTTTCTGCATTCCCGAGTGGATGTGAGAGGACATGCTGGGGCACACCCTTCCTGAAGAGCCGTGGGGTCAGGCCGGGGGTGCAAAACGCCTCGCATAGCCGGAGCATGTGGCTCTGAGAAGTTCTCGGCTGGGTGCACCCGTGCTCCCCTTCGGCCCTGCAAGTCGCCGTCTCGGGACGGCTGGGCTGACCCTGCCGGCTTGACGACTTGACGAAGCATCCGAAGGAGAGACGTCTGCGCTTTTTCGTGTAGACCGAGGAGGTGAGGCGAACACGATTCTTCGTTATGATTCCTTCGCCGTAGGAGGAGATCTGAAGGGGCGATCTGGCCACTGCGCGGCAGCCCCGGCCTCGATCGCGGCCACCGACTGGAGCAACAGGAAATCGGCTCCCGAACGCTGAACGGGTACATGGCGACGGGCGCTTGAGGCAGTATGGCAGTTGTAGGTCAGGCGAGGTCCCGAAGCAGCATTTCAGCGTCGCACAGCAGCAGAGCTGCTTTCGTGGCATTCCCAAAGTAGGGATGTGTTTGACTCCTCCTGGAGTGATCCGATCTTTCAGCGAGGCTCCAAAGCTGAGCACTCCAATCCCTCAGCATCAGAAAAGCCAGGGCCGTTTATATCGTTGACAAGCCCCAGTGTGTACCGAGCAGCTGTTTGAGTTCCCTGCAGGTGCATCCATCGTGCAGATCTTGCTTGCTGCACAAGCTTCTGTTGGAGTCTTGGCTCTTGCAGTGCTGTGTGGCATGAGAAGTAGCAGTCGATGCCAAGCTCTGTAGCAGCAGTAGAGGTGGATGCTTCTGGGCGGGATGGCGAAACCCCTGTGCTCATCCCAGGATATAAGTTTGGCTTGGTTTGGGCATCGTGAAGCCTGGCTTTCTGCAGGTGCAGTTGGCCAGCCTCCTGGGTGCTCTGCTCGCAAAGTGCGTTCTGCATTCTGCTGTCTCTAGGCTACGGAATTCAAGTCAGACCAACGCAAGAGCTACTGTAGCCATGCAATGCCACGCAAGGGTTCGTGATGCAAGCAACGGACATGTAGGATTCTGCTGGTTGCTGACCTTGATATCCATTCCGGAGGGTGCAAAGTAAAATCGAATGCTGCCCAGGGCATCCCAACATAGTGGAGGCGCTCCTTGAGGCGGGTCCGGAACATCCTCAGTAGGGATGGTTCGTACCTTGTCGGACCACGCCCAAGGGTGGAGTCTAAAGACCCCCTGCATTTGAGACCAGATGCTCTGACACTACAGCCCTGGCGCTCGTTTTGAGCCGAGTCCTGGGAAGGCGCGCGCTTCACCGGACATTGCGGCACACGATGGCAAGCGCGCCCAGGACCTCAGCACGGGACTGCAAATGGTTGGTCGAGCGTTGCGTGGCCTGTGACGACCGGTGAGTTCTGATTTCTTCAACCTGTGGATGCGCCGCCACAGAGTCTATCAAGAGCTGCATAGTCGGTTGTCCGAGGGGAAGGGCCAGCGAAATCACTTGTATGATGCTCTAGTTTTTTTGAGCTGAGATGACCCGGGAGCTAGCTGCATGCGGGCCGTGCCTGTATCCACAACTCACTGCACGTCTTTCTGGGAACTTGCAGGGGGTCGTTTGTACAGCTTGTGTATGTGAAGCCATGGACTGGTCTTTAGCTCCGCACAGCCTGGAATTCGATGGTGATGGGACGCTGCTGTCCATGTACGTCTGACTCTCAAGAGATGCACTGCCGCGATGTCGCGATTGCAGACAGCGCATGCCGACTATGTCGCAAGGCATCTTAACATGGCGCATGCAGCATCACACAGCTGTGTACTGGTTCCGTATCTTACAAGCGATGCAGCCCACGGCTACAGAGGACGATGTCGGGTGACTAGTGTAGCGGTGACGACTCAGCTTGAAGTTCGTCCCTTGTCCGAGGTGGTGACCTACTCCAAGGCACTGCCCTACAGCATCTTCTTCGTCATAGCTTGGGACACTTGCCGGCAGAGGGCAAATGATTATAAGGTGGTTCACTTCCTGTGCACGGTAAACTTTGAAGTTGTGCCCCTGCAGACGGCAGGGTCCTAGGTCCGAGCTGCTCGAATCACGTACGTGCAACTGCAAAACTTGGGACCAGGCACAAGCAGTTTGAACCAGCATGCCAAGCCGCTTAGCCACTAAGCTTTCGCCGAGGGTGCCTACGACGTGCTGCTCAGACTAGCAGGATTTGGAGACCAGATTCGCGCAGTCCGCCGCGGAACTTGGGCGCTGAAACTGCTACTAAGATGCACATTTGGAAGGCAACCGGTAATTAATCACGTTCTGTCCCACACCTTTTTGGACCCATGCAATCTCCACAAGAGGGCATGCCACCTACCTTTAATGTCTGCAGTGTGCTCAAAGACAATCCGAAGCATGCATAACATTCCAACCTTCCGAAGGAACAGCTTGTACCAAGGATGAATCTTACCCACCATGCCACTCGGCTTGCCAATGTCATGACCTTTCAAGGGCGCGCAGGGCTGCTCTGTCGTTGCTCTTGTGCTCGAGGAGCATTGATAGCACATCTGTTCTTTGTCTCTTTGCTGCCTGTTGCCATTGCTGCATGCGTGGATCGTAGCCTGTGTGCCAGGGGCTCATAACGCCTTTGGCATTGCTGAGTATGTGGCAAGATCCAGTCATTCGGCAGCTCCGCGATTGCAGAGAGATGTGTGAGTTAATTTCCAGACACGTCATCTTCGGCTGCAAAGATCTGCAAAGGAAGAGCGTGCACGCAGCTCAAAAAAACAAGCCACGGTTGTGTACTTGCTGCGTTCGAACTCCGAGGCTGTACGCTTGCTTCGGCTGCAATGAGGCTTGCATTGGCTTGTGTGTAGGTGTTCAGGTGTTCACATGCACATCTGTATATGAATATCTCGGAGGGAGCACAGGTCGTGGGGTGTAACTCTCCTTTGCAGTACTAGCAGAAAGTCTGCTTACTAGTGACTGAGCTGTAGATTGGCCCCTGGATCTCATAAGTCTCGTGACTTTGGGTAGTTTCAACCCTAAACACTAAACCCCTAAGAGGATGGTCGCAATAGCCAGGACGGAGACAGATCTTTGGGGTACCCTCTACCCTAAACCCTCGCGACCGTAACCCCCTAAAGCTCAAAACGCGGATCGGAAGAAAGTCATTCAACAAAAAGTCTAAGTGTTTGTATGCTGTAGGGCCTTTTCGGGTTTAGGGTTTGTAAGGCATTTCTGTCTGGAAGGCTGCAGCTCTGATGAACCGTGCAGCTGCCGCGCCTTTGGCCGTCCCCCGGTTGTTCGTTTGTTTTTGGGGTTTAGAGTTCAGGGTTGTGGAGTTAGGGCTAGGGCTTAGGGGTTCAGGCTTTTTGCCGGTCCAGGGCCTGTAGTGCATTGCAGTCCCCCTGCTCAGAAAGGGTTTGAAGCAAGAAGTGCTGAAATGGCCTTGGGTGCACCTTTGAAAGCTCTTGCATTGCACATCGTTGTTTTGTGGCATCTTCCGATCGTTGTCGGCAGCAATTGGAGGAATCCGAAGTTTAAGGATCGTGTCCGTTTTCATTGTTGGAGTATTGGATTCATTGGGTAGCAGCAGACTGGAAGACCTTGCATGTCGGTCGTGCTCATTGGGCTGAGGCGAGGGCGCTGACCCCTGTGACGAGCCTGGGCTGGTAATAGCGCTCCCGCCGTTCTGTCGTGGTTAATGTAGCTTCAGCTTCTGACATACTAGTAACAGTCCGAGCTCCTATGCAAACCCAATAATTCAATGTTCTGGCTGCCTTATGGCTGTTTGCCGGCAACAAGTTTGCAGCTGCAGCACATCGCAGAACGATGACTGCAATTGCAACATCAACAAGGACTTTAAGCTTAAGGTCTGTGCTCCATTTCTCAGCTAGAGCCACGCTGGATCAGCTGAGGATCGGGTACTTCACAGCAGATTTGCTGTTGCTAAGCCAGCCAGGGGCTCAGTGGCGGTAAGACGGCCTTCCTCTGTCAGAATGCCCGACGCTGTGTCCAACTTCATCGTCCATTTGTAGAGTTCCAGGTGGCAGCTCACCCAGAGCTCCAAAGTTGAGCGGTACCTGATGCTGGTGCACCATGCTCAAGCCCCGGAGTCAGAGTCAGAGCAGGTCTCCCAGAGTCGTTTCACGAATGCTTCGCGTTTCGTGCAACCGAGGTCGCCTCAATGGCGGTGTGGCCGGCAGCCGTGTACTTTGACTGGGTTGCAAGATATGCCCGTGGCCTCAGTTTGTTCTGACTCGGATATCCCCTCTGAAGTCTCGCACTCTTCACTGCTAAGATGCTACAAGGCTGACTCATGTGATGTCAGACAGGAATGAGCTTGAAGGGCACATGCAAAGTCGAAGCTCACAGTGCGATGCGACGTATACATGGCTGATCTCATCGGGGTGTGAACTACGTAGCGTGTTTCGCACTCAGGGGAGCTTGCAGATCATGAGGTGTTGATCATGCTATCCTACGAGAGCACGAGCCTGCTGCTCACGCTCCTCTGGATCATTTCTGCTGCTGGGTATAAGCAGTGCCTCCTCCGCAACAAAAAGTTTGGCAGAGTTACTTGCAGGGGCAGGCCGGCCGGAGAAATGCCCAAAAAGGCACAGCACTCCTTGGCCCTCCATGGGTTGCAAGCCGTCCGCGACAGGAAACAAGAAGCCGCCTAGTCGTCCTTTGTAGGACGGGCCTGGCCGGGATTGGAGCCGAGGCTTCCAGGGGCCTCCGTCCCCACCCTCTGTGCCCACACGTGCTCATGTGAAGCCTCTAGGCCTCGAGATCCCTGACCCTGTCGCCTCATCCAGGAAGCCTTGCTGCTTGCTCTTCTGACCCCAGAACAAGTTCCTGGGCCATCGTCACATCCCCCCAGCCTTAATGCATGTAGGATTTGGGGGGGGGGGGGGGGGGGGGGCAAATGTAGAGCGGATCTTTACATGTTGGCTTTCCTGCAAGGCCTTGAATTGGAAGGGGGGGAGGGTGGGGGGGTTTGGATGCACGCATACTGATGCGCATACACCGTCCTGTCACCCCTGGAACCCTAAACTAGGCCCTGAACCCCTGAACCCAGAAACTCCCCAAACCTCAAACCTCTCAAACCCTGAACCCGTAGACCCGCAAAGCCGAAACACGCGTCCGTGGTCTAAGTCTAGGGCCCAACGTAAAGCCCACATTCCTAGACCCGCCTCCCTCGAAAAGCTGAGGATTTTTGTTTTATGACATCAGTTTTGTGCCAAAACAGTATAATTCCTTATACAAAATATTACACACACATATGTATGTATGTATGTACACATATAAATAAATAAATGTGTATATATATATATATGTATATGTAATTATATATATATACACACGTATAATTATATGAATAAATAAATATAAATAGAACTATCTATTCATATTACAGATATTAATATGAAAATTAAATAAATGAATATATATATATATGTATGTATGTATGTATGTATGTATGTATGTACGTACGTATGTATGTATGCATGCATGTATGCATGTATGTATGTATATATATATGTATATATGTAAAAAACTGTAGCCCTATTTAG
>CAJNJA010012578.1:0-12634 GCA_905231915.1 Symbiodinium necroappetens | reverse complement strand
CTGATGTACGGGCTGGCGTCACCCAGGTGTTGGAACGCGGCACTGCTTTCCTCCCATAGCTCTCGTCTCAGATCCCGTGCTCTCTCCCACGCCGTAGCCAGGTCCTCTTCAAATGCCAATGCGACGTGCAAGCACAGGCACTGTCGCATCTCTTCAGCTCGGTCGCTGCCGAGTTGCAAGGCGTCCCTTCCTAGTGGACGAAAAGTGATATAAAAGGAAAATTTGCTTCGAAAGGTAACTTAGCATAGGGGCGGTTCTATTTTTAAGTGCCTTTTGGCCACTAAGTGACTTTTGACTAATAAGGCATTTTCTATGCTTCAGGGGCACAGCATGAAGCTAAACATACCAAGAAGGGAGCATTGCTTCAAACTTGCACCAGATCGGGAACCACAGCCTTCATTAAGACCTTAAGAAGGCTAAAGAAGTAAAGTGTGCATAAAATACGTTTGTGTGCATCCCTGCCATCGTGTGTGTAAACATAGCATGATCTTCATGTCAGCCTGGGTTTATCTGGTTTAGGGCCATCCTGTATGGCAATCCTGGAAGTTTTGTCATAATGCATAACGAATGGCTTCACAATGGGTGGTGGTCTTGAACCTTGGCTACACATAATTTTGTGGGGCACATGCCGTACTATATCAGGTTGTCAAATTGATTGTTAGCCTCTTTGGTTGAATACTCGCAAAAAACCTATATGCATGTACCATATATACACTACCTGAAACGAGCCGAACAATATGCCGAAACCATATATGCCCAGGTCCAGCTCCAAGTCTTACGGGTTTAGGAATTAGGGTTTAGGGTTCGTTAACTTATCCTTTATAAGGACACTTCAGTCCGACGACTTGCTCGATAAAACAACCTCACCCCTATATAGACCCTGGCCCCAAGCCCGATCATTAAATAGACCCAACACTACATCCGGAGCAGCTGCAGCAGCTGCCAAAGCAGCAAGAACACGGAAGAGCCTCGGCCTTTTTAGCGAGTCTTTCGGATCTTGTCCAGGTTTGCACGCAACACGACACTGTACCGTCGCAGCACATTCAGGGGGCTAGTTCGATGGGACATCCTTTTCCTCATTCGAAAGGTGTGCTTCATCAGGTCTTCATCCATCCATGTGGCATCTTTTGCTGGGTTTCGCTTTCTCCACTGTAAATCGTCTATAACATGCTGCAAGTAGTGTATTTTGGGGCGTGCTTTGAAAAGTAGATCGCCGGCGGCGATCGCTTCGTTCGCCAAGTGCAGGTAGCTTCTCAAAAACAGGCTGCCCAAGTGGAACCCTGACTCACGCTCCTCATCTGTAAGAAACATCTCGGCCGACATGAGAATGCCAAGAAAGTTCGATATAGCCCACAAGCATGCCGTCATAGCAGGATAAGACTGCGGTGGGCTGGCCTGCGTGAGCTGCGCTAGGTACCTCAAGACTTGTGCAGTATCTGCACCTTTCAGGTGCAACTCGGGACATGAATCCGATTTCCACACGAGTGTGCTCTTCTTGATGTATTTCACTTGCAGCTGCGGCGTCTTTGTTCTTTTAAACCAAGCCTTTAGGTCCCGATTGAAGCTTCTGAATCTCGCTGCCAAATTGTTTCCTGCAAAATACCCCCGGGGTTTGAGCAGCACTTTGAGGCAACTTCCACATAGATCACGAAGCACCCCAAGGTTCAGAACATGCAGTAAGTCGATTCCCAACATCCGCCGCTGGGGGTCAAAACCCCACAGGTCCGCGAGAACCGGTCTTGCATCCCATGGGTCTCCAATCATCTGAAATCGCCAACGTGCTCGTGGCGAGATGTCCGTATAAACAAGGGAAAAGTCAGAGGCACCCCGCGAAGCTGCACATCTCCAGCATATCTTAGCCAGAATATTTGCAGAACGAAAGACCGCAAGCCAGAGAGCTAGTCTCTAGATATGGACATACACTTTCAAAGTTTTTTGTATGGTTGTATAATTGATTGACCTACATACAGCTCGATATCCCTAGACTACATAAACGACCAACCACAAATGCTGGAGGCAACCCATTTAGCCTAGGCAGTACTAGCACCCTAGTAGCCTAGTAACAGCCTATTGTCGATCTTACTAAAACCAGAAAGAAATGGAGCCATAAAGCCTGCTCCTTGCCAGGATGGCGAGTCAGATTGAAGCTCTGGTACATGTACTTGATGTCACCCTTCATCGCCACGACACAGAAGTAGAGGTCCTTGTGGCACAAATCCGAAATTAACGTTTAGAGTTCGAACACGGACTAAGAAACCCAACCTAAAACAAACGATTCTATTCCATAACGGCCCTGATTCTCCGTTTTCTGTTGGGATGCCTTCTGTGGCCAATTGGTTCAAATCCGCAACCACAGCAGCCAGCACAGATTGCAAAGTAATATTGATGTTTGCATCATCGAAAGCGTACGAATCGACAGGGATGCAAAACAGAGGCTGCCTCGATGCTTTGCTGTCACCACGGAAGGGTGAGAGGTCTGCCATCCTTAAATTTCGTAGATGAAGCTAAATTATGTAAACGTACCACACTGCAACTTGCTATTTCTACACGTTAAAAGTTCAAAAAAAATAATGCCAAAGATAGGCCAACGTCCATGTTCCCAGCATGAAACCATTCTGGCCAACATTATTGGAACCTTCATCTCCATACAGAACGACCGGGACAGTGCACGATAAACGAGCCTCGTCCATGCCGGCCATCGGATGACCGTCCCCTAGGTCCTCAAGAAAAGACTTCCAACATTTGATTACAGTCGTCTTGTCGGATGGTAGCAAACAGTCGAGGTAGCCTTCATCGATCATACATTTGGCCTTGATGCACAGCTTGTTCCGAAAAGAAAATCTGGCAGAGTTATCACACAGTCCATTAATCAAAACGTGTCTTTCAAAGAATGGCTTGTTTGGAGAACAAAGCAGCAAGCGAGCTCGGCAGCATCACCGGAAATTCCCGAATCAGCTGTTTCTCGAAGTCTCCGTCGTCGTCATCGACCCATGACGAAACCAGAGGGGCTTGTATCCATGTCACCGGGGCATCAAAACTACATCCCAGCTTCTTCACTCGCGCATGTAGCTCTGACTCCCGGAGTGGCCGAGAGCCCGAAGAGTTCAACACAGGAGAGCTGTAGATGTCACCTGGGACCAGATTGCAAGGTATTATATTGGTTGTAGCGAGTTCATTAATGGCCTAGGTAGCCTTGCATAATTCTACATACACTGAACTCAGAAACCGACCCGAAAACCAAGCTACCAGTAATCATCCACTGTAGATTATCTATCAGCATTGTGTCGGGAAACTGGCTCCCAGCTGCAACAACTTAGGATGGTGCAGACGATTGCTGGTAAGATTCATCTAGAGGAACTTGTTGAGTTTTGTTGCAGGCACTCGATCTCTAAGCAATGTTTCAGTTTTTGGGGTGCGAGCATTTGCAGTAGAAGGCTCAGCGAGGCTTCAGTCCTGGGGTTTCAGCATCACATCTAGGGTTTAGGGCTTAGGGGTTAGGTGGGATCTTTACCCGAACATAACCACCACTACTTATCAGCAAAGAGCAACCTTTTTCAAAACAGTCAGTCATATGGGGCTTACCTGGAGCTAGAGGGGAGAGGCCTCGACCTAAATTTAATAGTGGCCAACTCGTAAGCGACGAAGTGGCCGAGCTCACATCCCAATGTAATCGTGGCATCGCCAGTACAAACAGACTGCACGATCCTTGGATGAATCAGAACCACAGCCCTCTCCAAAGCACCCCCCTGTTACACTAACAACCCAAAAACTAAATTCAAGCCCTTGCCCAAGGATCTTCCGATCCAGCTCTTGTCGGACACTGGCAGACACATGATGAGGCAGCGCTGGACCTGCGCGTGGGTGGCTTTGGATTAGGGAACTTTGCTTCCAGGCTTGGTTGTACATATGCGGATCTACATCATATGCACTCAGATTACATAGGACATCGAATATAATGGAAGCTTCACCTGTTGTCCCGAGTTGCTGGTATTTGAGCGAGGTTTGCAGGGATCTCAGGCCTCCTGATTCCCACCATATGACATGACAATCTCCCCATACAGTGGAAGTACAACTTCATCGCTAGGATTGTTTGCTGAAGGAGAGAGTTAGCTACTGTTAGTGGTTCTGCTGGGGCTTCAAGCCCGACGACACTTACCACGATTTCAACCGAAGACTTTCCAAACCTACAGAAAACATTTATAGTCCGATACCCATAAGCCCTAACACCCTGGACCCTGAAACCTTAACAAGACCTTAAACCCTACACCTACAAGCCACCAAACCAGCAAACCCAGGAAGCATCAAACCATGTCCCAGGATTCCGATCCAGCCCTACCAACCAGCACCAGGAAGCAAGGCCGGAATCGCACACAGGGCGGTGATTGGCTTAGGGGCTTGGGGTTTTAAGGCTTTGAACTCAGCATTTATGGAGTGTCACTTATGTGGGAATACAGAGTCTTGAAGTGATCCTGGACAGCTCGACCCCACTAGAGCCCCCTGAATGAACTGGTCGCTTGAGCAGAGTTACAGACTGGGCTTTGATTATCACAAGGTTTGGAGTTTTAGCTGTAGGGTTTACACTCTATAGCCCGTAGTGTTCAGAATTCAGAACCCACAAGCCTGTGCACATTTGTACCCCAGTCACTATAGTCGAACTTCCTGCTTTGCTTGGTGGGCCATGCCACCATGTCGATGAAGATTGAAAGGGCTTTTAAGCCTTAAGACAAAAGCCATGCGCTGCGGCATGAAATTTGGATCATTCCCTGCTCTCAACAATGCCACAACGACATTAGTTGCATGGAGCGGACCGATCATTAGGAACTCTAGGTTCAGTAGAGTCACCCAGTATATCGACACATATATACACACCACATTGATTAAGATAGAGCAAGTATTTTTCTGCACATGCGTAGATCGACCACTCCCCCTAGCTAGGAGAGCAAGGTTCTAAGACCCTTCAGCACAGCGCTGTGCTGCTTTTCAGCTGGCTGTCTTCTTGAGTTCAGCAACCAGTCCCTTTGCCTTGCCCTTGGTCACCTTGAAGTCAGTGACCTTAGCTCAAGGAAAGCAAGACCTAGCTACTCTAGGTATGGGCTGCTAACTTGTTAGGTGCATACCAGGCTACCACTTCATGAATCTCACGACAGATGGGATCCATCGCATCGAAGGTCTTGGCATTTTTGAGCCTGCATACTACAACGACCACCAAGCATTTGTACATGCAAGTACTTCTTCGTTCATTGCAGGAAGTCTAAATAGCTGTCGACACCTCAATGCCAAGCTCTTGAGCTCCGCGAGGCTTTCATCGATCATGGTCTTGAGCTCGTCGTCCTGGGGGAGCTCCACGCTCAAGGTCATGCAGCTCGACATCTCCTTTCGGAGCTCAGCACCTCAGGTGAGAAATAGTTTCGAGGGGTTTCCGGTTCTTTGCTCCGGGTTCTCAGTACCCACACATTCTCAAAGTACGTTCGGATAGCCATAGTGTCGTACGTAGTACCGAATATTGTGCAGCTAGAGCACTCCACTTCGCATGCTTCTCAGTCTCGCTGCGGAACTGTTCTTCGATCAAGGCAATCTTTCGGGGGGCGCTTGAGGATCCTGCAGTCCTTCTCGACACACAGGAGCGTGCTGACCCACCAGCCCGGGAAGCCCCACCTTATAATCACACCGAGGGACATTAAATAGAAAGGAGGGAGGGAGAGAGAGAGAGAGAGAGAGAGGAAAAACAAAAAAAACAATCTTGGCGACGAAGAGCAAACGCAAGAGAGAGAGAGAGAGAAACAGAGAGAAGTATGCATACATACAGTTGCACACAGAGAGCTAGGATGTTGATAATGAATCGTTGCGATTGCAACAGACAAAGAAATCTTCCTAGAAAGATGCTGGAGCGAGATAGCGAGAGTATGTGGGTGGGTGAGTGAGTAGGCACGGGAGTTCGTATATGACAGCAGTATTACTTAGTGTTGCAGTGTTGCATGGCCTGATAAGATCAAAGCAAGCAACGTCCCTGCGGCACATTTGCCGCTGATGCCAGCTCCGAATTGTACGCATCATACGCACGTAGGATCTCCCCTGACAGAGGGGATGGCGAAGGTGCCGCCGACGAGGAGGGCAGGTCATTCAGGATTCTCGTCGCAGCAGAGGTATCCGGCCGCATGTGGAGATTAAGCTCCTCTTTATACCTCAGCAATGCCAGTCTACACTCCAATAGTGTATTACCACTCCATCCAGACGAACTTACAGCAGGAAAAATCCCTAAGCCCTATAACACCCAGTAACCCCAGGTCAGCTAGCACATGCACACAGTTTGGAACCGGCATTTGTAACAGAATCTACAGCTAGGAAATTATACAGGTTTAAGATAACTAGAAACTTATAGGTCTTAGGTGCATACAGGTATATGTGTGTGTGTGCTTGCATAAATCTATAGAATTAGATATGTGATGATTTCTTTCGTTATTTAGAGATATAGGCATGCTGATACTTACATAGAAGCCATACACACACAACACACGCACACACTCACATATGTATATACATATATATATATACATATGTAAGGACATAACTGCTACACACATGTATGAAGTGTTTCATAATGCAGCTCATAAGCTCTACCCCTTCGGTGTCTTCGCGGCTCTCCTCCACCGTCACCCAAAACTTGGTTTCCTCGAGCACGAGGGGGGCGTCCCTGTCCGGGACGCCCCCCCCGCGCGCGACGATGGCGTCCACCTTCTTCCTGAGATCAGAGTAGAGGTGCATGCAGTGACGAGTGTCACATATACTGCCTTAGACAATAACACATGGTCCTCAACACTAGCTTACGGAATCCTGGTGTTGGGGTTTTGGGTTTGTGATCATCATGTAACAGCAGCCGATGCAAACAAGTAGTTTGAGCTGCTACGTACTGAGGGCCGAGAACCCACGAACAAAACCAGACTCGAATCGAAACGAGGAAACTCGCATATACCTGGATGGCCAACAACAAGTATAATCGAGAAGCCTTGGCATTCTTAGCAAGCCAGTAAGTGTCTAACACCAATTAAATAAAGCCTCGCACTGAAGTTGTACGGGCTCTTCGTCATGTCTTTCACAGCGACCAGCTGCTGCCGCAACTTGTTTTTCTTCTTTGCCGTGCGAGCAGCACGAATGCTGCTCTCACAAGCTTGAAGATTCTCGTGGGCGGCGACAAAGCGTCGCAAGAGTTCTCCCTTCTCCTGCAGACAGGGGTCTTGTAGCTATCATGACACACCTACATACGAAGCTAAGCCAGACCCTCATGAAGCCTCAGCACGAGTTCGAGGCACAAGGACCCGATACTCTTTGGCATGATTCCTTAGAAACTTGTCTCCGGCTTACAGTGTACACCTACCTGCATGGCCATCTGTCTATGACTATGATGTCTCCGTACATGCATGCATGTGTATCTCGACATATATTTCTATATGTACATATGCATATATGTGTTCTCTTTACAAATACATAGATGTATCCCTCTCTATATATATGTATATGTATGTATTCATGTACATTTATACATATATACATTTATACATTTATGCATTTACATATATCTATACATATATATATATGTATACATAGATATACACGAACAAACTTGATAAACACACATGTACATGCATGCACAGAGGCACCCAGACACATATAGTAGAAATAACAACATTCCTATTGACTGTGGTTTCACATTCATACAATTAAACATGCTGCATGGATACACGGTTTCCTGCTACAGAAGCTGCCCGATCAAAGCCCAGGGCCCTGTAGCAGCATAAGTTGACCTGGAAATTCAAACTTAAACTTCATCCTAATCGCTTTGAAGCAAACCCTATAGACCCGACAAGTCCATATGCTTGAAGCTAGGACCTATACAACCCAACAAACCCATAAACCTGGCCTAGCCTTGATGGTTCCATCAGCCAAGGCTTGCATTGATGGGAACTTCTCGGCCAAGGCGCCGGTATTGATCAAGCGGTTCTAAGTTGCACGAAGAGCATCATCACAATTGACGCATCATGCAGGTCCTAGAATGCTGAACTGATGTTGCAAACCAGAATCCAGTCGCATGTACTCCTTCTTGTGTGTCGTGCTGTTGACGACAGCAAGCTCAGTGCGTACAGGGTTCACGGGGGGCCTAGTGTCTGGCACAGCATCTGCTGCGTTCGGGGGTGGCAACAAAGGAGCCTCCTTAGGCTTCTGTGCCTCTTCCACTCGCCTAGATCGGAGATTTTCCGCCTCCTGCAAAATCTCCGCGTGCTCTGCAGCACTCTCCCCATCACTATCCATCGCTACAGATTCATCATCATCGGCCTCCTCATCCATAGGCTCCCCATCCAAATCCTCACCCCCATCACCATTTTCATCATCTGCCTTCACCTTGCTAGCAGGCACTGGCTCAGCTGGCACTGGCTCCTCAGGATGCACAACCTGCGCCTCGGCAGCTTCCTTTTCATCGGCAGCTTTTTCAAGCCGGACTTGCAGCTGTGTCACCATACCCAAGAGTTTCTTGTAGTCCATGTTAGCACCGACTTGCGAAGCCGAGTTCCCAAGCCTCATGATGATACAGCATCGGAGCTCAATTCCCCAAGAGCTAGCATTCCCCTCGAACATGTTGTGACAAGTGCATCTAAGCGGCGACTCGAGCAGCTCCGACATCGATCCATCGATAGTGCTGCCTTCCTCGCGACTGGGCCCCTTGTCAGCACTCAGGTGCCTTTGCCCGAGTTCCAGCGAAGCACAGGACCTCATCTTAGGATCGGCTACCGAACATTGTGGCATGCGATGCCCGGATGTTGTCATTATACACAAGCTGACTTGCACTCGTAGAAATATATTCATGAACCCTGCCCTGGCCCTCACCCTGACGAGCCCTAAGCACCCTCAACCCAAACACCCTAAACCCTAAACACCCTGAGCCCAAACCCTTGAACCAACCCTCCCCTAAACCCACACACCATACTCACGAAAACACTCTTACCACCCTATGCCAAACCCCTTTACAGGACATCCGAGCAATTGTAGATGCATATACATGATGCACACAGATGCTTAGATGCACACGCTTGCATCCATGCAATACACATGCATATGTGCATACATGCATGCATACGTTTAGACATATACATGCATACCTACAGACACACGTACACAGAAAGATGCACATACAAAGATGCACAGACCCAATAACTATGTATATGGAGAGATATGCACTGCATGCACACATGACTATGCTACTACGGAACTGTCACAAAAACCTCGCAGTTACGTTGTTGTTTGACTGTTATTTTTTGTCATGAACCTCTGGAGAAGCACCATTCCGTGCAAGCCCGTACAACCGTTGTCATGCATGTGCTTCCACACAGACAGAGGCACAGACACAAACACACAGACACACACACACACAAAAAGAGAGATCCAGGACTTTTGGGGCAATCTGTTATCTGGAAACACGTAAATGTCTTCACCTATGCATGTTCTGTTATGACATAAGCTTCTGTTCCAAGGCAACAGTGAGCTCCACAATTGCATGTGTCATTGAAGGTATATACTAGTAACTAGCATAGTGTGGCAGCAACGGGAGCAGGGTTTTTTGGGGGTTAGAGTTTTTTGGGTTTGGGTTTTTATGGTTTTAGGGTTTAGGGTTAGGGGTTTAGGGGTTTAGGGTTTGGAAGTTTAGGGGGTGACTTGCTCCTCGTTTCTTTCGGTATCTTGCCTTAGCGAGATCTCTTTATCGATTATGTAAAGGCACTAATTCATAAGATTTTACATCACTTTTCCAGGTCCGATTCTCTCATAATGCTCTTACACTTTCTACCCCTCACGACAACACAGCTTGAATTCATACGAGGTGCCACCCACAGTCCAGTCTGGAAGGTTGTCGGTCTGATGAGACTGCACGAGTGAGCTTGGGGGTTTTGCAATTGCTTGCTGCAGTGCTGCTTGCAGTCGTGGATGTCTCGCCATCATTGGACTCGGGAGCCTTGGGTTTTGTGCAGGCCTTCTTTGGCTTGGTGCAGTCTGGGTCGACGGCGGTCGTTGTTGTGTTCGGGGGCAGTTTGGAGCCTTGGCCTTTGCGCGAAGACTTCTCATCACCCTCCTCATGGCAGAAGGCATCGGATCGCTTGTAAGATGCACGCGTTGCAGGGGGAGGCATGGCCGGTGGGGCTGGGTTGGACGGCTTCATGTCGTGCTCCTCCTTATCCTCCTCCTTCTCCTCATCTTCTGCTGTCACAACAGAGGATGGTGGCTTGGAGTGTTTCTTCTTCTTGCGTCGCTTGTTCTTGCTGTTGTCCTTGTGCTCTGCTGCCTCCTTCTTCTCTTCCAGGTCCAATTCATCCATCAGCTCCTCGATGTCCTTCTCATAATCTGGCTCCTTCGGGTGTTTGCGCTTGGCTGCCGGCTCTGGTGTTCCTGCAGGGGCTGCGGCAGCCTCTCTCTGCTTGGTATCCTCGTGCTCCCTTTGCCTTTGCTTCTTTCTTCTCAGAAACTCATTGGCAGGCTCCGTTTGGGTTGCATCGGCATGCTTTCTCTTGGGTTCGGCTACGGCTTCAGCCATTGTTTCTTCTGGGTCGTCGACTTGGGTTTCTTGCTCTTCTGCGGGCACCGGTGCTGCAGTGGCCTTTGCCTTTGCCTTTGCCTTGGATTTGGGTTGCCTGGTGGGCTTGGGGTCCTTTGCTATTTCCTTTGCTGCTTTGCTCGCTGCCTTGCGTGATGCTTCTAACTCGGGGTCTTCGGCTGCCGACTGAAGTTGCTTCTGGACCTCTAGTGCTTCAGGGAGGGATAGCTTCTCTTCTTCCATAAGATCACCTAGTGTCATACTGCACTGCCCATCGTCCAAAAGAAGCTGTGCTTTCAGCTTCTCCTCTTTTGCAGCTGCCTTGGCAGCCACACCTTTCTCTAGAGCTTTCTTTAAAGCAAGGTTGTGGGGGTTCTTAGGGGGTCTCGAGGGAGCACTTGGCTCACGACTAGGCTCCTCCTTTGCCTGCTCAGGCTCTGCTGCCACCTTCTTTCGGCCCATGATGACTACAAGGCACAAGGGACTAATGTACCTGAACTATTGATCCTCCGATATGTAAGCGAAGCCAGCACGTTCATGTCTTTGGCAAAAGTCAGCAAGCACTGCGACATAGGGATCTGGTTTAGGGTTTAGGGGTTGGGTTTTGGGTTTAGGGTTTAGGGTTTGGGGTTTAGGGGTTTAGGGGTTTAGGGGTTTAGGGTTTAGGGTTTAGGGTTTTAGGATTTTACACGAATCCCTATGAATCTCTGCATCAAAGCAGCAAAGGAAGGAGCAATGGCCCTGTAGACTCCCAGACAACCCAAATCCAAGGCAAAGTCAAAGGCCACTGCAGCAGCGGTGCCCACAGAAGAGCAAGAAACCCAAGTCGACGACCCAGAAGAAAAAAATGGCTGCAGCCGCAACCGAGCCCAAGCAACCGAGATCCCGAAAAGCACGCGAGATCCCGAACAGCACCCGAGATCCCGAAAAGCACGCGAGATCCCGCAGAGCACGCGAGATCCCGAAAAGCACGCGAGATCCCGAAAAGCACGCTGAAATCACCAGAAATCCCGGATGTCACAGGAACCTTGTGCATATCACAGAACTTTTGATGGGCCCTATTTCTAGCTCTGCACAGCTTGAGATGATCGATGGGTCCAAGGCACCATTGTTAGCACATATGCCTTGCATTTCCAGCTTGGACACCGGAGGCTCCGAATTTGGCAGGAAGTCGCAGCACCAATCGAGAAAATCACGATCACGAATCCCACGCGTTATAACTAGCCTATCTCGCCAGCTAGGTGGCCTACCACGCAAAATCACGCTGGGGTTCCTGCGGCACCTGATTGGATCTAATTAGCCTAGCCTCCATCGATCAGCTGCAAAGAACACATTCAGTGTGAGTTCATGTAATCCTGAAGCCACGTCGGGTGCAAGGCTTGTCGAGAAGATTGCAGCACATACCTAGGATGTGTTGTCCAGAACACACACATAGCAGGAAGCATACATATAGCAGGAAGCGAGACGAAATTAGGCCTAAAACTGTTAACTCCTTCCATAGTCGAGCCACTGCCGCATAGGACCGAGAAGGCCCTCCTTGGATTCCGGTTGCATCTTGTACCGCTGTAGATAGCTACACCGAGACCAACAGCCGAAACCCCATCTAATCTATTTGGATCTAACTATGTATCTATTTGTCTACCAGGTCTACCAACTACCTACCTACCTACCTACCTACCTACCTACCTAGCTACCTACCTAGCTACCTACCTAGCTACCTTCCTCGCTGGCTACCTAGCTACCTAGCTACCTAGCTACCTAGCTACCTAGCTACCTAGCTACCTACCTACCCACCCACCCACCGACCTAGCTAGCTAGCTACCTAGCTACCTACCTACCTAGCTAACTAGCTACGTACCCACCCACCTACATAGCTACCTATCTATCTCTCTATCTGTCTATCGATCTACTTATCTACCAATCCATACCCGCTGGCCCATCCACTCATCGGCTTACCTACCCAAGCAAGTGCATATAGCTGTCTGTATCTATCTTTATATATATATACCTGTAGCTATCTACACTTACCTATCCATCTATCTACCTATCTCTCTATCATTC
>CAJNJA010012576.1:0-13053 GCA_905231915.1 Symbiodinium necroappetens | reverse complement strand
GAGATGTCCACTGCTGCATCCTTTGAAGTTGTGCCCGATGAGTGGCATTGCAGATTTCAAGGTCTGCTTTAAGCCCTCATTAGGTTCCCAGCAGAGGCTCTTGCAGGCTGGATGCAAAAAGGGTTTAGGGGTTTAGGTTTTCGGGTTTGGGGATTCAGGGTTTATCAAGTTTAGGATCAAGGGTTTAGGGTCTATAGGGTCTTGAAGCTAGAATTTGGAGCGTTCGGGAAACCCAAAACCCTACGCCCTAAACTTCATGTTGCATTTGAGGGTTTGGTTTTGGGTGAGGCCGCTGAGGGCGATAAGCACGACGGGAGCGGCATGGGTAAAAAGGGGACAAGAAACAGCCGTACATCTTTCATATACTAGCTATGCTTTACGGCTTAGGGTTTAGGATGGTTAGTTAGGGTACATTGAGGTTTCACGCTTAGCCTTATATATCCCCCCATCATAGATGTGACACCTCCACCATGGGTTACGGATTCAGGTTGCACGGGAAATGTTCAACCCTCAAGGCCCTCAAGTCCCCGGTTGCACCTGTACATCTTAAGTATCCTCCCACGTAAAACGCATATAAGGCATTTCCATGCTCGGCCCTAGGAATTGACATTGAACCTAGGCCCTTTCAATGCAGAACTGCGGCCAGTGATAAAGGGGCCTAATTTCGTAGTATTCCAGTATACATAGTCTACTACATCGCCCAATCCCTATTCAAAAGCCCTGACGCCTAAACCCTAAACCCCGAATCCCTATTCAAAAGCCCTAAAGCCCATTCACTTAAGGACTTCTGTGTTACTCATAGGCTCCTAAGTAGTTCCTTTTTGCGGTTCATATTTAGAATTCTATAAGATAATCCCAAAAAGGAACTACTAAGGAGCCTATGTGTAGGGTTTTAAGTTCCCCTAAACCCTAAACCCTAAAACCCTTAAGCCTTAAGCCCTAAACCCCAAACCCTAAACCACTTAAGGACTTCTGTGTTAGGTTGAGAGAAAGCCTCCGAGCGTCTGAGGACGATGCAAGCCGAGTGGAGTGCAGATGGCTCTGCTCTTTGTTTTGTCGTTGGGATTAGGGGTTTAGGGGTTAGGAGTTGAGGGGTTTAGGGTTTAGGGTTTTATCGTTGAGAACATTTAGGAGTTTCGGAAAATAAGGGGTACCTTAATTTGGGGGTCCTTATAATAAGGATCCTACTATTTAAGGTACTATATTAGGGTCCCCTATTTCGGGAAACCCCCATCTCTTGACACGTCTTTTCTGTGGTGTTTGACAGGGGTTCATTGTTTTTTCTGTTACTTAAAGAAAAGGTTTGCTAGTGGATCCAGTAAGACCTACAAGGCTGAGGCTTGTAACCCTAGAAGGGGTCAAATCCTCCCCATTTGTGGGCTTGGGGCTTACGGTCTAAAGAGGGCCTCAACCCTAATCCCTGAAACCCCCAAAACCCAAAAGGCTTTCGTACGGAGTTTGTAGGGATCCTAAAGGAAGGCCGCTATGGGGTTCAGGGTAGGGTTCAGGGCCAGTGTCTAGGCCTTTCGGATGTCAGAGTTCAAGGTTCAGGATTTAGAGCATACGGCTAGACAGACTTACCCAGAGGCCTCTAAGTAGTTCCTTTTTGGGATTACCTTATAGGGATCTATATATAAACTACAACAAGGAACTACCTAGGGGCCTATGGGTAATTCCCAAAAGCATCTATCGCGGCACGGTTCATGTTTCAGGCTTTAGAGTCTTGTGATGATCCACCGACTTGACATGGTGTGTGGGGTGCATTCGGGCTACTCCACGGATTCAGCATGCCGGCTTTTAGGCGGTAAGGTTTCTGTTGTCACGGATATATGAAGTGGGTGTCTCGCACCTACGACGTGCCTCCAGCCTCGGAATGTGGCTTATGTGTTCCGACGGTTGGAGAAGCTCCGTAGCAAAAGTTAGGTTCATCCCGCTGTACCCTAAACCGTCGTAAACCCTTCACCGTTAAGGCTTTTTTAATAAGCAGACCGGTTCGTCCCGGTCTAGTATTCCGCAGTTCGCGAAGAGCTCCATGAAGAAGTCACACCCTCTAACTCGCAACTCCTACTGTAAACCGCCCAAAACCTATACAACGCTCGTACAAGCTTGTTACAGCTTCCACGAAAAGCATAGAACCTTCATCCAACCCTACCCTAAACCCTAAGCCCCAGACCTTGCGAAACCTTGCATCGTACAAGCCCCAAGCTCCGCTAAATCTTACTACCCATAGGCTCCTTAGTAGTTCCTTTTTGGGATTACCTTATAGAATTCTAAATATGAACCACAAAAAGGAACTACTTAGGAGCCTATGGGTAAGCCCTACTAATCCCACGAATACCCCACACCTTGCACCCTCAACCCTAAACCCGTGTCTTCAGCCCAGGATGTTTGCTTACGTGTGCCAGACGACCCACTGCCGGAAGTGATCAAAGTGGAGGTTCGGAGCTTCGGCAGCAGCGGGCTTTATTTAGGGTTTAGGGTTTAGGGTTTGGGGATGTATGAGTCTATGCCAAGTCAAAGTTGTACCAACAGCCATTAGGGTTTAGGGTTTAGGGACAGCCACCAAGAACCAGAGAAGCAGAGAAGCCCTAAGCCCCAGACCGCCTGATGCCCTAAACCTAGACTATTAAGCATTCAAGTAAACAAGCACCCTTAGTCCTAACAACGATAATTTTTTCAATACATTGGGTGCCTGATAGTATCGTGATTTGCCTAAGCCCTAAACCCTAAACCCTAAACCCCTAAACCCCTAAAACCTAAACCCCTAAACCCTAAACCCTAAATGTCATACCAACTGAAGGATCTGCGGCACCGAACATCCGGCACCCTGCGCGACGCTTACTCTGAATGCGGGGCGGCAGCAGTGGGCGCTGGACTGTGGCGGCTGCTTGGCACGGTTTTGGTCCCAAATGGGGGGGTTCTGTGACATACATAGCTCCTCTGTCTGAATCGCTGACGCCGCCTTCTCGCGTTCGTCGCGAGAGTGGTTGTCAGTTTTCAGGGTTGAGGGCTTGGGGTATGGACTGCCAGAGCAGTCGCGATCAAGACAGGTCCCAAGCAAAGGCATCGAGTCTTGCAGGTCCATAAGGACAGTGGCCTTCGTCATGCTTGCATCACAAAGACAGCGAGGTTACGTGCAAAAGCTCTACCTCTCAGCTTGAACCTCATGCCCCGGGCCCCACACCCTAGGCCCAAAGTTAATTTCACAACCTGAACAATACTTGCGAACACAAAGAAACCTGTAAAAAAAATCATCTAAACCTCCAAACACAACTTGAAGACTCATCGACATTCTGCCGATGAGCCCAAGCTGCGAAAGTAATGAGGCTACTTGGATGCAGAGGCCCTCGTCCAGCGCGAGCGCGTGGGCAAGGCGACCGGTCATACACACCGGGTTTAGTAGAGGTTCTTGTTGTTAAGCTCTTTCAGAGTGTTGTACGGCTTTTCTATGAGTGTGGGCCCACGTACGGCCAGACGGCTGCCCTCAATTCTGAACCCTAAACCCTCAAGCAGCTGCCAGGCCCTTTTCCGTGGCAGCACCGTGCGAGATCGCTTGGTGGAGCGGCTGGAGCGGCAATTTGCCATGCGTAGCTCTGAGGCCTGCAACATCAGCGGTGCAATAGACGGCCCTCAGAGCATAGGCTTATTGCAAACCTTGTGGTACTCTCCTTAACATCGTAGGCCCCGATTGCCTTCAAGTAGGTAATTAATTATGCTTCTCGAACTTAGACCCCAAGCAAGGTGATTGTTGTATGCTTGGAGACGACTTCGGGTAATCAAACCTGCCAGCCAAATAACCTCATTTAACAGTGCAGTATTCCCTTATAGCTACTCTGTTGGGGGTATGGTGTTTACTTTAAAGAAACGAGCCGCATGACTGTAAGGCCCTAGACCATAACGGTGTCCAGCTTCAGGGTGAAGTATTTTGCCGCTTCGGGGTTTGACAAGTTGGCCACGGACTAGGGTTCAGGGTGTAGGGTTCCGTTTTGACTTATGTCTTACACTACGCCCTACAGCACTTTGGATTTGGATGGCTCATAGAACTTTCCTTCGCGTTCCTGATGTAGTTGTGCGGAGGCTTGATAAGTCGACCTATGGATAGTTCTCTTTTTTCATAGGGACCCCAAAATGGTGGGGCACCCGTATCAAACGTACCCTACAAGGGACCCGAGTTTATAGAGCTACCAACATGCAGCTCTGTCGTATTGCCATAGGACGGGCTTCTGAAGAACTTGCGGCTCTCAGGCTTAACGGCTGTCGCTCGTGGAGTTCGTAGTTCATTGCTTTTAAGCTCTCTGTAGCCTCCATTGTAATTCCTTCTGAGGGGTTACCTTATAGGATCCTCAATAGCCTCCATTGTAATTCCTTCTGAGGGGTTACCTTATAGGATCCTCAATACATAGTCAGCTAAACCAGAGAAATGAACTACAATGGAGATTATAGGTAAAGTACGTACAGTACTGTAGTGCTACCTGAAACCTGGCAGCACTGCTTTTTGTTTCCGTGATTGTAACTTACCTGTATATGCCCTTGAAAGGTAGGCCCGAGGGTGAGGTACCACTTGGAGAAATTCTTAGCATAAGTACAGTATAGTATACTGTAGCCCTAAACCCTAAACCCTAAACTGAGTCCTAGACCCTGCGCAGGGAGACTTGAATGCGAGGTGAGCCAAAACAGCTGAGGAGAACATATATGATTGTCACATCCATGTTTACATGCTGAAAATGTGGGTGTAGTAATATCCGTCAAGCTATGTACACGACAGAGAAAGACAGAGAGAGAAAGTTGGCCAGGTGTACATATATACAAACAAGAGATAAAAGCATGTATACAGATGATTGCATACAGATACGCATCCCGAGTTGTAGAAGCTCCCACACTTTCAGTGTCCTTAGGCGCTTATGTAAAACCTGAAGCCCCAAGCCAGAGCACCCCAAGTGGTCGACCTTGGCGCAGGGCAAGATGGTGCGTCCTAGGGACTTGTACATGGCCGTGAAGCAGTCGCGAGATCACAAGTCTACACAGCTCTCGGCAATCCTTCGCATGGAGGACATGGAGGACGTTGCGGCTTGGCTGCCCTTTAGGGCGGGAGGCTTTTGTCACGAGTCCTTCCATGGAAATACGAACAGTTGGCAGGTTCACCACAACAGAAGATGTAATATCAACAAGTAACGACAGCAATGGCAACAAGCATCATGTACAGCCAAAGAAATGGAGAGAGATGAACAACTATATACATATGAATCGTATGAATAGAAAGATTGGAGAATACCGTGGCTGACAGACTTAGTGAGTCCGAGAGGGGAGACAGAGAAAGAGGCAACAAAGCATTCGACGGATAATGGCGGCAACGAGCCATAATGATACTCGTCGCCATCATCACCATCACCATCATGGGGAAAGTTATCATACTGGCTTTTGTACCCGCATTCCTTAATATAATCAGAAGTGGGTGTGCTGAGCAGGTCCTAATTTAAAAACCCTTTAAACCGTGATAGAACCCCTCAGCCCTAAACCCTATGTAAACCCCAAAAACCGGAGCCCTGAAAACCCTAAACCCGCAATAAACCCCCCAAACCGGTTAGAGCCCTAAACCCAATGTAAACCCCCAACCGGAACCCTTAAAACCCTAAATCCTAAACGAACCGAAAGCCGGAACACTTAAAACCCTACGAGGGTAGTTTCCTAGGTAGTATTAGGGAGACCCCTTAAAGGGGACCCTTCTTAACCCTACTTGTGACTCTCTTAAAGGGGACCTTATTGAGAGGGTCTATATCCCCAAGGGTCCCCTTAATCCTAACTCCCATAGTTCTCTAAATCAGGGTCTCCTTTTCGGTGCCCAATTCGGACCCTTGTTAAAAAGGACCCTAAGAGGAACCCGAGTTTAGAGAACTACCCATATAGAACTCTTATAGTGCCGTTATAGAAGCCCTTATCTAAACGCATAAGACCTACAATCTCATCCTCCAGGTTCTGGAGCTGAAAAGAATCCACCAGAAAGTCATCGACAAAGTGCGGAAGCCGATGAAGGTGGGCGGTTCTTTAAGGGTTTAGGGTTTGGGGTGGGGGGGTTAGGGTTCAGTGTTTGGGTGGGTGTTCTTTTAAAAAAGGCAGGGGTCACCGGAGGGTTTGGGTCGGTTTAGGGATCCATTTTCGGGCTCCTTTACCGGTTCCTTTAATTTCAGGTGCCGTTTTTTCGAAGAGTGATGACTGCTTTTGGGAAAACAACGATGAACCTTGAAACCGAAAAAACCTGACCAATCATAAACTCCAGACCTAAAAGCCTAGACCCTACCTGGAATCTAAGATCTTCAAACGGAGTTTTAAAGGGACATCCTAATAAGGAGCCCCAAACAGGCAGGTTCTCTAGGGTCTAAGTCTAGGTACACCCGAAGAACGAACCCTGCGCCTGAACGCTAAACCCTAAACCGTTACCCTAAAACCCTAAAGCCCTAAACCCTAAACCTTAAATCGTTACCCTAAAGCCCTAAACCCCAAGACCCCGAAACCCTAAACTATAAACCATTAACCTCAAGAAGTTTGAAGGTCACTTCTCAATACCCGTCCATCTCGTGGAGGCAGTTTATGGACTGATCCTCGGCCACCTTTCGGTGGGTTGAGGATCTGGGTGCTTGAGGTTTTGAGGTTTAGGGTTTAGGGGGCTTTGAGGTTTGAGTTTAGGGTTTAGGGTTGACTGTTTGAGTGTAGGGTTTTAGGGCTGCGAGCTGATTCTAGCTGTTTTTTTGGTAGACTGAGGGTGTAAACCCTAAACTCTAAACCCTATAAGCCGTGATTCAAGCTGGCTGGCTCTCGGTCAGAACTAACCGTTCTTGATTCTTCGAGGCCTTCAAGGTTTAGGGTTTAGGTTCTCACAGCATCCATATAGGAAGGACTTGACTAGACTCTCTTACACACCAGGGGAGCTTCAGAAAAGCAGGAAAGCTTGCTTTTCGAGGAATCAGCAACTTAAAACGAGGGTCATCTGCATGTTGTGAGCTCTATCTAGTATACCTATTCAGGAGCCTTTCAGACAGAAATACTGACTCTATAGGTACTTGGACCCTTAGTGTAAGGTTGCCCACGGGGGAAATGCTGTTTTGGGAGGCTTGCAGGTTCAGGGTTTAAGGTTCGAGGTCATATAGAAGCCTTAACCCTAGGGCTCCAAGTATATAAATAGAACCTACTTTGGGGTCTAAAGTCTGTAAATAGTACCTACTTTGGGCTATTTGGAGCCCCAGGGTAACCGGCAACCAATAAGAACATGGGGCAAGACACCGCGAATCCGAAACTACATCTTCAGTATATACATCAGCGTCCTACCACCACATCTAGCACGTTCCGTACCTTCGGGCCCCTTCGAATTCTAGACTTGGCTCGCCAAAAACTGATTGCCTGAGCCCTGAACTTATCCCTGAATCCAACACCCTAAACTCAACAGCAGCCTTCAAACCTAACACCTATAGACCCTGTAAGCCTAGGTGTTAAGGCTCAGGGTTCAGGAACCTACACCAGTTCCAAACTTCAGACTCTAAGTTTTGAAAGCAAAAATCCTACACCGTCGACCTAGGCATCCTTCTGGAGGACTTGACCAAGCACACACGAGGACCGACACCGTGCACCCAGAAGTGCCAGTGATAGCACGCTGTCGGTGATGATACAGCGACAAAGGTGATACAGTGACAATGGTGATAAAGTAGTGCCGTGGTGACACCCAGTGACATGGTGACGGTGTCAGAAGCTCACGCCCATAAAGAATGCAAGTCATATCTTCAAGTTTGAACGGGTCACGCTTAGCAAGAGCCTCTTAGTTAAGCGGTTCCCTCAAAGCATACACCCATAGTCACCAAAGTTTAGGGAACATTCCTTCAATTCCTTCAGTAGGGTTTTGAAGTCCCCTCGGGACCTCAACCCTTGCATAACTACCTGCTGTTGTGGCGCGTTTTTTCTTTTTCTTTTTTTTTTTTCTGGAGCTTGTTTTAATTCGCCGGCATGACAGTACTTGAAGTCTTATGGGTGCCTGCCTAGCAACTAGAAATATGAGATTGTTCTAAACCTGAACCCTAAACCCTGACCTCATTCACCCTCAGGCAAGAACAGCTGCAGTGGGTTGAGGTTCTTGTCGCCGTCCGCTGAACTACGGTTGATGATAAGAATCCTGCATTAACCCTAAAAAGAAATGTAACAAAATTCCCATAGTTTAGGGTCTCGAAAGGTAATGCAGATTTATATCATCTACAGTACCCACGACTCGGGAGTTTCGAAAACCTAAGTAAGCCGACCACCTAAGCCTTGACAAAAAGACCCGCACCTTAAGGCAACCGTCTTTTGGCGATGCATGCTTATAAAGAGTGAAGCTCAATAACAAGAGCCAAGAAGTAACCCGGAAGTGTTTTGGGGTTCAAGCAGCCCTAATGACCACCGCCGCTGCAGTACGACACACATCCCGAACGCCCACCTAGCACGAGCAGCAACACCCTAAAGGGAATATGCAGCTGCAAAGCACAGGTTTAAGGTTTAGGGCCTAGGATTTTTAGATTTAGAGCTTTTATCCCCAAAGTGCCAGACCTTTCAACACTGTATGGATGTTATAAGTCCCTCCTAATCATAGAGTCGTAGCGTCCGAACCTAGTAACCTATAATAATGCTACTTCGAACAGGTTTTTGGTGGTACCCCATTGCCACAAATACGTGTGTATGTATATATATATATACATATATATATATGTATTACACATATATAGAGAGAGATAAAGTAGGGATTATAGGGGGATACGATTACGAACTGCTGAGACGCCTATATTAAAGCCCTGCAGAGACGCACAAAAGATCGCTGGCAAAGCCTCAAAGTTTTGAAAAACTCTTGCCCAAATAATAAAACAAACACACCAACAAATAAACAAACAAAAAACAAGCAACCTACCTACCTACCTACCTACCTAACTAACTAACTAACTACCTAACTAACTAACTAATTAACTACCTAAGCCCTTAACCCTAAACCCTAAACCAAGTGCTTGATCTATATCGCAAGCCTTGCCAAACAGATGAATCAAGCTCACCTGGCTTGTGGGCGTAGTTCTCAGCCATGCGAGAGGGAGACAAAACCAGACACATTCTCATCCGTCCTAACTCTTCAGACCTCTGTCTGCACGAATGATTTTTTTCACACTTCCAGCGGACGTTCTCAGATGCCGGGTTTGGGGTCAGGGCCTTCCTCTACCCAAACTCCTAAACCCTAAGAGCACTAAACTCAAATTAACCCAATCACCAAAACAAACCGTTTAGGGTTTAGGGCTTAGGCACTATGTAAGCCACTCAACACCAAACCCTTGTAACCCAAACCCTAAACCCCAAACCCCTAAATCCTAACCCCCTCAACCCCTAAGCCCTAAACCCTAACAAGCCCTCCCAGGGCAGACTGCCCTCAGCATCTTCATCGTCCAGCGCGCCTTGCTGGGGGATGAGATGCCCTCCACGGGGACCTCGAGCCTCCCGGGCGCAGAAGGATTTTAGAGGGTGTAGGGTTTAGGGTTTAGGGGTTGTTGTTGGTTTAAGGTTTAGGGTCTATGGCTTCTGGGTTTAAGGTTTAAGGTTTAGGGTTTAGGGTTTTTTTGGCTTAAGGTTTAGGGTCTGTGGCTTCTGGGTTTAGGGTGTAAGGTTTAGGGTTTTGGGTGTTGGGTTTGTTGGTTTAAGGCTTAGGGTTTAAGGTTTCAAGGGATCCTTTAAGGCATCTGGAAGGCTAAGGGTACCACGGTACTTTAAGGGCGCTAGTGGGGTCTTGGGCAACCAGTTTTTTCAGTTTGTAGGGCTTAGGGTCTAGGGGGCTCAGCTTCGTTGTTGAAAGCTTGGGTTTGACCCTAAACCCTAAACCCCTAACCCCTAAACCCTAAACCCTGTAGTTACATTGTAGCTTCCTTGGCAACCCATGCCAGGCTAATGGCACTTACGAAGCCGAGGTCGAAACTACCCGTAGGCCCCGAAGTAGTTCCTTTTATGGTTTATATTTAGAATCCTATAACCCTAATGGAATATACATTGGCCTTAATGTAGTCCCTTTTTAGGTACTGTAGGGCCAATGTATATACTATTTGGGCACATGGACCCTTAGGGTAAGGTAATCCCAAAAAGGAACTACTTAGGGGCCTATGGGTAGAAGAGCAGTCTCGGGTCTTGGTCTGAAGGATTGCGTCTTGGGATTTGGGAGTGTAGAGTTTAGGGGTTTTGGGGTTTAGGATTCGTTTAGGGGTTCGGGGCCATTTTGAGGGGCCCTGTCAGTCCACCCCCGAGCAGCTTTTTTCCGTGAGGTGCTCTGCTGATGGCCTATGAGAAAGTGCGGCGCCCGATCCTGGGTCAAAAGCTGAAGGGTTTAGGGTTTAGGGTTTAGGAGTTTAGGGTTTAGGGTTTTGAGCTGGCCTGCCCACTCAGCTGCCTCCTGCCAAGGGCGAGGTCCAAAATCACAACTCGAACCTAGATTCAGCTGCATTCACAAGCTGAAGGTCCTCATTCCTTTTTTCCTTAGCCCTGTACATTCGCCCTCTACCCTGGCCCCCTCACACCCTCAACCCGAGCAACACCACACCCCGGAGCTTGATGTCTAAAGCCAGGAACCCACGAAACCTCACAAAGCCCAACAAGCCTAGACTCCAGACTCATTAAATCCCTCGACCTTTAAATTCCAATGATTCAAAACCCTAAACCCTAAACCCTAAACCCCAACAACCCTGTACCAAGGATCCCGATAATCCAGCGCATCGTGAGCATGGCGATCTCGCTGTCCACAGCGGCCATCATCTTGAGCTTCGTCCTGCTAGGCCAATCTTGAAACTTGATTAAGAAACCTTGGGTCTTTGCTGGGGCTCCTTATATGGACCCGAATATCTTGGGCTTATAGGCTTATAGGGCCAGGGTTCCTTAATCAGGATCCTACGTTAGGCCTAAGGTTCAGGGATTGATTGCCGTAACCGAAATTGTCCGAAGGCTTAGGCCGTAAAACTCCGACCCTGCGCCCTACGCCCTGGTAACCGAAAGCTCCTTGACGTCCTAATTCTATACAGCCTAAGTCAGTTTTTTAGCCCTGTAGACTCTGTAAAAACCGATACGAAAGAGCCTCTAGAAGGCCTGTGGCAATTCGGAACCTCTAGCACCAAAACAATGCTCCCCTGCAACAGGCATAACTATCGACAACAACCCCGACTGGCTTGGCTGGATCGCTTTGGATGGCGTCTTCGCGGCCATCTTCGTCACCGAGGTTCCTAGCAACCCTAAACCCTAAACCGATCGGATCCCGATGGGTTTATGGAGTTTGGTACACGGGCTAGGCAGGTTCTACAGGGCCTTTTTTGAACGTTTTAGGGGTTCTGTAGGGCTGTAGGAGAGACTGGGTTATTGTACACGGTTTAGACAGGTTCTACAGGGCCTTTGTTGAATGTCTGAGGGGTTCTGTAGGGCTGTAGGAGAGACTGGGCCATTGCACACGGTTTAGTTCTACAGGGCCTTTTTTGAGCGTTTTGGGGTTCTGTAGGGCTGTTATGAGAGACTGGGCTATTCAGAAGGTTCTCTTTGGAGATATGTCTTGGACCCCAAGGGCCCAAGGATCCATGAATTAAGGCAATTGGTCCATTTTTGGGGGGTTTTAGGGAATTAGACGGGTTTTAGGGTTTATAGGGTTTTAGGGTTTAGGGGTTTAGCAGGGTTTTAGGGTTTATACGGTTTTAGGTTTTTTGGGGGTTTAGGGGTTTAGGTTTTATAGGGTTTTAGGATCCAGGGTTATCTGGTTGTTTCTCTTGGGCTGCTCTGAGGGATTCGCAGGGCTTTCCGACTGCAAAATACGTAATCTCCCAGAGAGCCCAATACCCCTTAATTAAGGAATATACCTTATATTATAGGGGCCTTAGTATTATGATTTAAGCTATATTCCTTAATTAAGGGGTGTCGGGCTCTCTGGGCTTTTCGACGGAGCTCAATGTAGGGTCTGAGCAGAGCCCAAGGAACATATGTTTCGCTAGGGCCACTGACTGGCCTAAATCAGAAAACTTTTCCGGTGGTCTTAAAGGGGTTGCACACATCACCCGGCCAAAAGTTTCGGTCTACATGTGAATTATCTAACATACAGGCTTTTGCGGAGTAGCGGTGTACCTCAAAGTGTCGTTTACCCTACGCAGGCTAGCGGAGTAAGTTTCTACCCCGTAAAAGATACGATACTTTTAGTTCCGGAGGATGCCCCAGGGCTCACATGTGTTAGGAGTCTATGGGGAAAAGGGTGGGGGTTTGGGGGTATTGTAGCATGTTCAAGCTAGTGGGTCGAACTATCGGTCGGGCGCCCAGCCGCTTGAGATGATCTTCTTTTCAGTGCTCCGGGCTAAGGGTGCTTTAAAGCCCCCCTTGCCGTCATGCCGGTTTAATCAGAATTATGCTAAAATATCAACTGCTAGAAACTGCTGAGCCCCGAACCCTTATCCATCAAGCCCTGAACCCTAAACTCTAAACCCGACTCAGAATCCGGACGCATGCGTTGATGCCCTTCGGGTCCAGAGCGTTTCTGCCTCGAACTCCGAACCTTGAGCCCTGAATTTCGGGTCTAGGGTGTTGAGGGTTCAGGGTTTTAGGGTGCAGGGTTTAGGGTTTTAGGGGTTAGGGTTTTAGGGCTTTAGGGTTTAGGGTTTAGGGTCGAGGGCCTCAGGGTTCAGTGTTTAGGGCTTAGGGGTTCTTCAATTCTAAACCCCTGCACCTAAGCCTCTGGAGCAATGTCCGATGTTTTTGTTTTTTTTAGGGGTTTTGCAGTTCGTTAGGTCACAGAGTCACTGCGTCAGAACCTGCTGCGTTGTAGTGTTTGGGGCAACAGTTGCGGGTTTAGGGAACCCGGGTGCTTCAATGAGGCGTTCAGGTCTACCGAGATTGCCAGTCTGCGGCCATTTAGGAATTTAGGGTTTAGACTTTAAGATGGACCTAGTTAGGATTCAGGGTTTAAGGGCTTAGGTTTCAGGGAGCAAACCACACGAGACCGCGGGGGCCTGGGAGTCAGACTATGGTTCTGTTTTTTTTTTGGGGGGGGGG
>CAJNJA010012575.1:0-29792 GCA_905231915.1 Symbiodinium necroappetens | reverse complement strand
GGCTTCGGGTTTTACGGTTTAGGGTTTAAGCTTATGGCCTTCAGGGTTTTAGGGCTTAGGGTTTAAAGGGTCTAGGGTTTAGGGGCCCGAAGGATTCCAGAATACATCGCATCATTCCCGAAAGGCAAAAAGGCCCCTAAGCCTAAGTCAGCGCCCTCTGCCCGAAGTCTTTCACCGGCAACCCGATGGAAGTACCCTGGGTGCCTTAAACCGCCAAGACAGAAGTCGAATGCAGTCGATCGCCCCCTATGATGCCCTAAACCCTACACCCGAAACCCTACACCCTAAAACCCTTAAGCCCTACACCCTAAACCCTACACCCTAAAACTTAAATCCAAAGCCCGCCTCCGCGATCATCGAGGACCAAATAGGGAGCCTCCGTCATTGGAGTATGTTGCAGCACCCATAGGCCCCTAAGTAGTTCCTTTTTGGGATTACGTTACAGGAGTCTAAATTTAGACCACAAAAAGGATCTACTTAGGGGCCTATGGGTATAGTTGCAATAAGGAACCCAAAGGAATAGTACCGGCAGTTCGTTATACCTGAACCGCCCCAGAAGAAGGTAAAACAATGGCCCGGCAGCTAGAAGCGACTATGTTTTTACACATACTTTTGCGGTCGAGGGAAGTGCCGATGCATGTCTTTCTTTCAGGTGGGAGTCCATTGCGGGCCTGGAGCAAGCAAAGTCCTTGTTGGAAGAGGCCGGAGCTCTAGAAGCCTAATTGTTACCAATTACCAATAATGGTATTCTTCAGGGCGCCCTGTTATCACTATCCTCTCTCTTCTATATGTGCATATATATATATGTGTGTGTGTATGTATGTATACATACATACAGAGGTATGTGTGTGTATGCACTGTATATATATATATATACAGAGCGCATACACACATGTATGCACGTATTTATGAATGTATGTACGTTCTCCACGGCCCATGCTGATCATGGAGGCCATAGTGGCGTTGAAGGGCCGTTGGGGTCGAAGGACTCGGTGCTGAAGAGGGTGTCCTTTGGCGTTAAAACAACCTTGCTTGGAGAGGGTTTAGGGTTTAGGGTTTAGGGCTTGGAGGGTCGGGGGACTTTGTAAGTAGCTATTTTATAAAGTTATAAGTATCATAACCCCAGTTAGGATCCCTATTAGGGTACTTATAAGTCTACCTATTACCACTTACTAAGTCCCCCGACCCTCCAAGTAAGCCCTAAACAGCAAAACAATAAGAGTCCTGAACAAGCCAAGCAACTTCGGTGCTCGAGGGTTTTGCATGGCTGTAGGTGTCAGGCTTTGGGGCTGGGGCTTTAGAGTGCTGCCTAGTATGGAAAGAGAAATAGCAGGGAAGCCGAAGGAGAATCAAACTTCAACCGACCTTGATGTGGATGCTTGGGACCTTCTCGTTAGCGCGCAGAGGTTTCGGGTCGGGGCTTGTTGCGGCGGTTTTTGAGATGTGGTCTGATGTGGTCCAGGAGGTGCACGGCTTATGGAGCTTGTATGGTGCAGTGGGATCCAACTTATCAAGGTTCGTATAATGGGCTTACAGCTTACGGTTTACCGGAACACACTCATTGAGGCCATTGAGGCTTTAGGATGCAAGCATCCTACCCGTAGAACCTCTCGGCGCGGGGCTGACTTTATTCCCAAATGTCGCTTCCGAACCTTTTATTGGGGTTAGCTATAATCAAAAACCCTTAACCCGCAACCTTCAATCTTCAAACACCGAGTCAACGTTGCCAAGCCTCTGAAACCGCCCACGGTGAGGCCGTGGTGCTTCCTCTGGTGATGCCGGAGTATTTCCAGGCTCTCTGCCGCAAGCAGATAACACTGAACCTAGACCGTCAAAACCCTGGCTCGTAATATGCCAGGCTCAAAGCATAACGGACACTTAACCAAGACCTTTACACAGTACATACCCATAGGCCCCTAAGTAGTTCCTTTTTATGGTTTATATCTAGAAACCCTGTAAGGTAATCCCAAAATGGAACTACTTTGGGGCCTATGGGTACTTCTATACTCTACACGTGATGATTACACGGCCCTGAGTTTACATACATGTTAAGGGCCGGTGCAGAACAAAAAAGCATGATTGTCTGGCTTGTTGGTTAAGGTTTAGACGAGCCATCCCTAAACCCTAAACCCTTAAAGGAGCCCTTAAAGGAACCCTTAACGGAGCCCTTAAAGGAGCCCTTAAAGGAAGCCTTGAAGGGACCCTTGAAGGAACCCTTAAAGGAAGCCTTGAAGGCACCGTCGAAGGAACCCTTAAAGGAACCCTTAAAGGAGCCCTTAAAGGAACCCTTAAAATGAACCCCAATCCTGTGCGTCAAAAGTCACGAGCGCAGAGGCTTCAACGAGCTCCACTAGGCAAGTTACTGCAACCCTAAACCCTAAACCCCCAGAGCCCTAAACCCACAACCCATAAACCCTAAAGCACTGCACCCTACAACCCTAAACCCCTGAATGAAGAAGAATCCAGTAAGTTCTATCATGATCATGCTCACTCAAGCACTTTTTTTGTTTTCATCATTGGCTAATCCAGCACCAAAGTATCAAACATCCATGTTTGAACTTCTGTTTTAATTATAGGAGGCTCGAGGCCACTTCATGCCGTCAGAGTTAAAAAGACCTTTCACGATGATCTTCTAGGCTTTCTTCCACAAAGGGAGTTATATACAGGGCTCATCCTCAAGGGTTCAGGGTTTAGGGTAACAAAGGGAGTTAAAAAAACAGGGTTCCTGCCTTTAGAGGGATCCTTATAGGGTTCCTTTTAGGGGGCTCCTTTACTATTTGCAATGGCCATCTGTGGCAGGGCATCCGCAGGCCGTGGAAGGGCGCGGGTTCCTCAGCTGGGGCAATTGGCAAAGACACAGGAAAGCCCGCCCAAAACCGGCTTTTGGAGGGTTTCGGGAGTTCGACGTTTAATATTGGGGATTTGAGCTTGAGGGCTTTAGGGTTTAGGATTTAGGGGTTGGCCTCAAGGAAGATGCGGCTTGTACTAGATGTTTAGGATGCAGAGCTTGAGCTCTTCGACGTTTTCCTGGTTCAACGGTCCGATGATTCGTTTTACATTGGGCTTCCAGTCCGTGGGTGTGTGTGTGTGTGAGCCCTAAACCCTCAACCTGTAAAAAAACCCAAAGCCCTGAAGCCCTAGTCCCTAAGCCCTGAGTAGGACTGGAATGCGGCTGCATGCATGCAAGGCTTTCATCTGACACAGACTTCTCGCATCCTCCGCCACGCGTCATAACTCCGAGTTTACGATGGACCAAGTCTTGCCATATCAACGAGATTTCTTCTCAGCATTTTGTGATATTGAGTCCTAAACCCTGAACCCTAAGCCCTACAGACGCTAAACCTTATAGCCCTAAACCCTATAGACCCTAAACCCTAAACCCCTTTAGAGCGGGGGGCTTAGGTTTTGGAGTCTGCAAGTTGGGAGTTTAGAGTAGGGAGCTCGATGGGGTCCAGGTTGGCAGTGCTTGTTTGTGCAAGAAACCATAGTTTAGGGTTTATGGTTTAGGGTTTCGGGTTTAGGGGAAGGGGGGAGTAGGGGACTAGACTTATACTTACTTAAATATGCCTTTTTAGGTCCTTAGTACTGGTATAAGGCCCCCCAACCCCCCTCCCCCCGTACCCTGTTTAAGCTATGACCTATGAAGAAACCTGCTGTGCGTTGGCCGGGTGCTTAGAGGGTTTTTCGGGTTTAGGCTTTAGGGGCGCTTTCAGTGGTTGAACCTACCCTTCGGAGCCGATGTGCCCAAATACCACATACTCTGGCCCCAAAGTACTTACAGAGTAAGGACTACCTTAAGGCCGAAGGAGATTGCTACTTGGACACATGGGCCCTTACAGTACGGCTTTGACTCTAAAGCTTGAGTTCTAAAGCCGCATGGTGGCCTCGTTGTACTGGCGAGGTGTTGATGTTTGGCCCACCCGGGACCGGAAAGACTCTCCTGGCCAAGGCAGGTTGCTGGATCTCGTGTTTAAAGTGCAGTCTGGCGGTGTGAATGATTAGGAACAACATCCGCACATTGTTTTTAGATAGTTTGAACTATGATGAACGCCGCAACTCAAGTCCAAGGTTTATGTCCTGTATGTAACTTGATGTTTTGGGCTTTGGTACGCGAGGCCTTGTTTCTTGTAGCAGCACCGCACCCATCTGCAGAGCTTGTTTTCTTTCCCGGTTTAAGGCTACAGACACAACATCGCAAGTATTTGGGGATTGAATGGTTTATTCATATCAGGAGTCTCGATATCGACGCCTTCAGGAGCCGTCCAAAAGCCTAAACCATCCTACACCCCAAACTCGAAACCCAGGCCCGGTGATGCCGGGGCATTGAAGTGTAGGGCCGGAGGCCTGTAGGATCCTAACCATTTAGGGTTTAGGGTTTAGGGCTTAATAAAGCTGATCAGCCAGGGAAAAAAATCCCCAAGCCCAAAGGAAAATAGGCATGGGGTTGAGGGTTAGGTTTTTGGCTCTTTAAGGTTGAGGGGTGGACATTCAACCCTACAGCGCTGCTTCCTGACATAATCTGGAACCTGCACTTCCCTAAACCTAAACCTCCAAAATCAGTCAGGAAGTGAAAAGTCAGAAGCCCTGAGACAGCCCCAAATCAGTCAGGAACTGAAAGGCATCTCGTTTTACAGACCTCAGACAGGCCCAAAATCCTGAAGCCCAACACCCTAGACTCTGATTCAACCGTAAACGCTGAACCCCAAACCCCGAGACCGTAAGCCCTTCTAGTATCCCTTATAGAATCCCTTATATAGTTACTCTACCCTCTAAACACTCTTTGTTTGCTCTTGTTTGCTGTAACCTATATTTAAGCAGTACCCCAAGGGTTCAAATGATGAGACAATCATTTAATTGCGTGTCGGCTCGTAGATTTGTAGGGTAGTATTTGCGAGGGCATATATATATACATACACACACACACATGCAGAAACCCAAGGGTCCATGTACCCAAATAGTATATACTTTGTGCCCAAAGTTTCCCCTAGTTAAGGGCACAGTGTTTGCTACTTGGGTACAGGGACCCTTAGGGTAATCATTAGGTGATATCAGGCGCGTGGCCTCTTGGGGACATAGCCCTCCCTTGCTTCAGCTGGGTGCCAACTAATTGGGAGTTTCCGAAAATAAGGGGTACCGTATTTTGGGGTCCTTATAATAAGGATCCTACTATTTAGGGTACTATATTAGGGTCCCCCTATACCCCCAATTAAGCCCCAAGTCCTGAACCTCCAGGCCGTGGCAACGCAATGCTCCACGTCCTTCTTCAACGTCTCTGCGTCGACCATGGCACGGTGCCTCAGTTTGGGGGTTTCGGGGTTGGGTTTAGGGTTTATAATTGTAGGGTTTAGGAAGCTTTAGAACAGGACTCTACGAGGATCTTAATCATAGGTCTTGTTTATAAGGTTTGTTACTGGATGGTTTATAAGGCTTATTGTGCAGGCCTCGATATACGGCGTATTGATTTTTGGGTAGCTTGCAGTACGAAAACTTCAGGACTCTACAGTGTTATAGGATCCGGGCTGCATTGGGCGGAGGGTTTGGCGTTTAAAGGTTCAGGCTTAAGGCTTATATGTTCTGGGCCTGGGGCAAATAAGTCCAACCTAAACTGTAAGCCTCAAACTCGACAACCCGCCGAACCGTAAGCCCTAGACGCTATTCACAGTCGAAAAAGGTTTGGGAGTTTAGGGATGAGTTTAGGGAAAGGGCGGTTTGGGGTGTAGGGTTCAGGAAGGAACCCGTAAGGGAGCTCGTGAAGGAAAAGGTATGATGGACCCCTCTACTTGGTGTTCTTCTGGTTGGCTCTTAGGACTTTAACTTTTTGGGTTTCTGTCTGAACTATAAAAAGGGTGCTAAAAAAGTGTAACTTGTAGGAGGGGTTCAGAAGTGTCAGCCAAGTCTATAGAACCCTTGAAAGAAGCCTCCACTCTCCTCGTTTAGCAAGTCCTTCATGAAACCGAGAAGCTAAACTTCTGAAACCCTAGAAACCCTAAACCCGAAACCCCTTACCCCAAGGGTCCAAGTACCTAATAATCATATGCTCTTCTGAATACCAACCTACAAAACTACTATCTGCAACCCAAGCACAGGATTATTAGGTCCTTTGGGCCCTTAGGGTTACTTCAGCTCTTAAAGCTCTAGACCCCTCCAGCCTTGAACCCCCAAACCCCTCCAGCCACTAAACCCCTAAACCCTAAACTCCTTCAGCCCAAACACCCTAAACCCCAAATCCTAAACCCTAACAAGAAACTCTAAACCCTAACTCCAAAACCCTAAAACACCCTAAACCCCAAATCCTAAACCCAAAACAAAAACCCTAAACCCCAAATCCTAAGTTCTAAAAAAAACCCTGAACCCCCCCCAAAAAAAAAAATCCTAAACCCCAAGAAAATCAATCCTCAACCTTCCGAGGCTTCGAAGTTCCGGGGCGACTCCGAGAAACTCGTCAGGCTCCTCTTTGAGTCCGGGCGCCCGGAGAGTTTTGTTTTTTTTTAAAGCGGCTTAGGGTATAGGGTTTAGAGAATAGGGTTTAGGGCTTAGGCTTTAGAGATTAGGGTTTGTTGTTTTTGTTAATCGGCTTGCGGTACGGAGCTCACGGCTTAGGCTAGAGGGTTTAGGGCTTAGGCTATAGGGTTTGGAGCTTAGGGTATAGGGTTTAGGGCTTGGGGTGTAGGGTGTAGGGCTTAGGGTATAGGGTTTAGGGTTTGGGGCTTACGGTATAGGGTATAGGGTTTGGGGCTTAGGTTATTGGGTTCAGGGCTTAGGGTATAGGGTTTAGGGCTTCGGGTACAGGGTTTAGGGGTTAGGGCTTAGGGTATAGGGTTCAGGGTTTAGGGCTTGGGGTTTAGGCAATACGGGTTTAGGCTTTAAGGTTTAGGCCATAAGGGTTCAAGGTTCAGGCAATGAGGGTTTAGGTTTTAGGGCTTATGGTTTCAGCAATAAGGGTGTAGAGTTCAGGGTTTTTCATAACCCAGAGAGGGTCCCTGCATGCTACCATTGTAGACTTAGTTCCCGAAAGAGCATCCTTATTATGGTTTTTGGGACCTGATTCCATCCTAGCAGTACATATGGACCCTCTTGGTAACAGCATTTTTCGGCTTAGGGTTTGGGGTTTAGGGCTTAGGATTTTAGTGTCGTTGTGCCATGCTTTGCTTGTTTGTTGTAATTCGTAGATTTTGTGGGGGGTGGTTTAAGAGCTTTGCTGAAGAGTTTTACGTTGTGGCTCGAGGGGCCAGGGTTCAGTGGTGTAAGGTTTAGCGTTTAAGATTTGCGGTTTCGTTAGGGTTCAGGGAGTCTAGAATCTAGCGCCCCTAAAGCCTAAGCCCTAAACCCTAAACCGGGAGCAGTGAAGGGTCCGAGATTTGGGGTCGCGCGTTTCGGGCTGAACTTGAAAGGCAAAGGGTTTAGGGTTTAGGGTTCAGGGCTTAGGGTTTAGGGCACAATGCCACTCTGCGGCCTTGCACTTTGTCCTCTTTACGGCCAGACCGTATGGTGTGCTGGATGGAGGCCTGAAAAGTTCAAGATCGTTAAACATGCGTAGAGCTTCCAAGTGGAGACTCTATGCATGCCGCACTCAACGTCTGACAGAGACAGTCGAGTCGAAACCTGTCTGCGGAAAGGTTTGTATCAGGCCCGCCTTGAGGTTTTGTTGAGTTTACAGAGAAGGCCCTTTTCGCAAGTTTGGTGAGTGCATTCTTTGTATTCATACTTGGAGGTTCATGGGTAGTTGTAAATGGGGTTATAAGTAGGGTAACTATACTTACAACCCATATTAGGGGACTTACAACCCCACTTATAACTACCCATGAACCTCCAAGTAATCAGGAGACTGGTGTTCAGAACCTTACATCAGTCGGGGCCCTTCACGGCAATCGTTCCGATCTGTCAGGTAAGCCCGCTTGAGCAAACATCTACTATACAAATACAACTGCACACTTTTTTAGGGGGCGTGAGAATTAAAGGTAGCCATGTCAGGTAAGGATACCTCGAGAATTTCAGGTATGTTGCCGTTGAAGGGGCTTTGGACTCGGACGCCCCCAAACCTGCCTTTAGGGGTTCCTCGTTATGATGTCCTTATACATAGTAGAGGCCAGACAGTTGGAACCTTCTTACCTTCATGCCTTAGTAAAGTAGAGTATAAGGAATCCTAACACTATTCATTTTCATACTAAGCCCCTAAACCCTAAAACCCTAAACCCTAAACCGTATTCATCTCCTCTCCATGTTCCCAATATTCTGGTGTTTGCTGTAACCCTAAACCCTAAACCTTAAGCTTGCGGTTTCAGGGGTTTCCTTAAAAGGATCCTAAACCCCTGAATTAAGGAATAGACCTTCAATTCTAGGGGCCGTAATGTTCTGGTTTAAGGTATATTCCTTAATTAAGGGGTATTGGGCTCTCTGGGTTCCCTAAAGGATCCTAAACCCTAAATTCTAAACCTTAAGACTCCAAAGGATCTTAAACCCTTCTAACCCATATTGGGGGACTTATAACCCTACTTATTATAACTACCCATGAACCTCCAAGCAAGGCCCTCTAAAGGATCCTAAACCCCTAAACCCCTGAAATCCGAGGATGGCGCGCTTCTATGCCCCGACGACCATCTTCTTTGACGAGATTGATGCGCAGGGAGCCCGGGTTTGGGGTGTAGGCTTTCTTCGGCGGTTTAGGTTTTGGTTTTAGGGTTTAGGGTTTAGGGTTGAGGGTTTAGAGCCTGGTGTGGGGTGTACTTGGATGCTCACGGGTAGTTATAAGTGGGGTTATAAGTCCCCTCATATGGGTTATAAGCATAGTTACCCTACTTATAACCCCACTTATAACTACCCATGAACCTCCAAGTAGGCTTTCTTTGGCGGTCTAGGTTTTTCTTTGGGGGGAGGTATGAGGGATGGCGGTTTAGGGGTTAGGTCTTGGGCTTTCTGTTCAGTGGTGGGGCCTTAACACTTCGAATACCACGGTAGTATTTTGAGATCAACACGGGGTTCTGAACGGGAATGTTGTTACAACTTGTTCAGACCCTTGTTCGTATTTGGTGTTCGGTACTCGTAGCCCCAGTCTCGGCATTCAAAGCTTAGAGTGATCGGCTCGAAGTTTTGAGGGGGCTTACTTGGAGGTTCCTGGGCAGTTATAAATGGGGTTATAAGTAGGGTAACTATACATATTAGGGGACTCATAACCCCAGGGCTACCCATGAACCTCCAAGTATTCTTTTCGGACAAGGCCTGATCTTATCTCACCGGCTTGCTATGAAGCCGTGTCCGCTGTCTCCATTAATTGAGCTGATCATTCGAATGCACTATAACGATAGGCTCAACGCCCGTGCCTAGACTAGACCCTAAATCCGAAATCCTTAAACCCTAAACTGCCCCTGTGGGACACGACACTTGGCTTGCTATGTGCTGCTCCTGGAGTTGGATAGCTGCCGTGCCTTGCGGACCTACAGCTGTGAAGATGTGTCCCAGTGGGTCCAGAGATACTGCCCTTCGAATCATGGTGGTGGGGCCCTATATGCAATATAAAATAATAGCACTTTAATACAAATGAAAGTAATAATAGCCATAATACTAGTATTAGTATGGATAGCAAGGACAATAATAGTAATGAATATGTGTATATATATATATACATACATACATGTGGACCGGCTTCGATTTTATCGTAGTTCACCCGGATGCGACTAATGACGGCACTAGCGATGCTCTCAAGGTCTTTCTCGGGGCCTTGCACCAATGCTGCGGAGACTCTTGTGTCGGCATACTGGAGCTTGGTGGCTTTGTTCCTGCCAGCTGACTTATACAAGGATGCCTGCCGCGAAAATGGATTCATGTAATAGTGCAATCGGACGAAACAGATGATGATACTCTCAATGTCTTTTGCTCCTATCTGAGCGTGTCGACGTCTTGGTGGCGTTAGTCCTGCTCACTGGCGGCTGTGTCTTGAGCTCGTGCTGGCAATGAAGAGTTTTTCTTTGCATAGTTCACTCGGACGCACCGGGTGACGATGCACTCAACGTCTTTCGCTCCTATCTGAGCCTGCAAGGGCTGTGTGGCATGCTCTGCTCTTGTGTCGCCATGCTTTGGCTTGGCGTCACTGGTCTTTGTCTCTGGCAGGCATATGTGTGTGTGTGTGTGCGGGTGTGTGTGTGTGTGTGTTTGTTTGCCTAAGTTCTGGCAATGAAGAGTGTTTCTTTGCATAGTTCACTCGGACGCAGAGGATGACGATGTACTCAACGTCTTTCGCTCCTATCTGAGCCTGCAGTTTGAATGTTTGGCCTGCAGTTTCAATGTTTGGCATGCTGTTGTGAGTCGCCATGCTTGAGCTTGGTGGTGTTGATCTTTGTCTCTGGCAGGTGTGTTAAGTATTCGAATGTGCTGGCAATGAAGAGTATTTCTTTGCATAGTTCACTCGGACGCACTGGATGACGATGCACTCCCCGTCTTTCGCTCCTATCCGAGCCTGCAGCTTAGATATTTGGCAAGCTCTCGTGTCGCCGTGCTTGATCTTGCTGGCGTTGATCTCTGTCTCTGTCAGTTGTGTTTTAGGCTAGGGCTGGCAATGAACATGATTTCGTTGCATAGTTCACTCGGACGCACCGGGTGAGGACGCACTCAACGTCCATGTTTCAGCTTGGTGGCGTTGATCTGTGTCTCTTGCAGGTGCGTTACGTATGTGAAAGTGCTGGCAATGAGGAGTATTTCTTCTTTGCATAGTTCACTCGGACGCACCGGATGACGATGCACTCAACGTCTTTCGCTCCTATCTGAGCCTGCAGGGAATGTTTGGCATGCTCTTTTGTCGCCATGCTGCAGCTTGGTGGCGTTAATTCTGCTCACTGGCGGCTGTGTCTTGAGTTCGTGCTGGCAATGAAGATGATTTTGTTGCATAGTTCACTCGGACGCACCGGGTGACGATGCACTCAACGTCTTTCGCTCCTATCTGAGCCTGTAGTTTAGATGTTTGGCATGCTCTTGTGTCGTCATGCTGGAGCTTGGTGGTTTTGATCTTTGTCTCTGCCTGGTGTGTTAAGTATGCGGATGTGCTGGCAATGAAGAGTTTTTCTTTGCATAGTTCACTCGGACGCACTGGATGACGATGCACTCAACGTCTTTCGCTCCTATCTGAGCCTGCAGTTTGGATATTTGGCACGCTCTTGTGTCGCCGTGCATGAGCTTGGTGGCGTTGATCTCTGTCTCTGTCAGTTGTGTTTTAGGTCAGTGGCTAGTGCTGGCAATGAAGATGATTTCGTTGCATAGTTCACTCGGACGCGCCAGGTGACGATGCACTCAACGTCTTTCGCTCCTAGCTGAGCCTGCAGTGGCATGCTCTTGTGTCGCCGTGCCTGAGCTTGGTGGCGTTGATCTCTGTCTCTGTCGGTTTTGTTCTAGGCTAGTGCTGGCAATGAAGAGTATTTCGTTGCATAGTTCACTCGGACGCACCGCATGACGATGCTCTCAACGTCTTTCGCTCCTATCTGAGCCTGCAAGGGACTGTTTGTCATGCTGTTGTGAGTCGCCATGTTTGCGCCTGGTGGCGTTGATCTTTGTCTCTGGCAGGTGTGTTAAGTATGCGAATGTGCTGGCAATGAAGAGTATTTATTTGCATAGTTCACTCGGACGCACTGGATGACGATGCACTCAACGTCTTTCGCTCCTATCTGAGCCTGCAGTTTAGATATTTGGCAAGCTCTCGTGTCGCCGTGCTTGATCTTGCTGGCGTTGATCTCTGTCTCTGTCAGTTGTGTTTGAGGCTAGGGCTGGCAATGAAGATGATTTCGTTGCATAGTTCACTCGGACGCACCGGGTGACGACGCACTCAACGTCTTTCGCTCCTATCTGAGCCTGCAGGGAATGTTGGGCATGCTGTTGTGAGTCGCCATGTTTCAGCTTGGTGGCGTTGATCTTTGTCTCTTGCACGTGCGTTGAGTATGCACAAGTGCTGGCAATGAAGAGTATTTCTTTGCATAGTTCACTCGGACGCACCGGATGACGATGCACTCAACCTCTTTCGCTCCTATCTGAGCCTTGAGTTTAGATGTTTGCCATGCTCTTGTGTCGCCGCTCATGAGCTTGGTGGCGTTGATCTCTGTCTCTGTCAGTTTTGTTCTAGCTAGGTCTGGCAATGAAGATGATTTCGTTGCATAGTTCACTCGGACGCACCGCATGACGATGCACTCAACGTCTTTCGCTCCTATCTGAGCCTGCAAGGGACTTTTTGGCATGCTGTTGTGAGTCGCCATGTTTGCGCCTGGTGGCGTTGATCTTTGTCTCCGGCAGGTGTGTTAAGTATGCGAATGTTCTGGCAATGAAGAGTATTTCTTTGCATAGTTCACTCGGACGCACGGGATGACGATGCACTCACAGTCTTTCGCTCCTATCTGAGCCTGCATGGAATACCTGGTATGCTCTTGTGTCGTCGTGCTTGATATTGGTTGCTTGTTATTGGTGGCGTCGAAGGTTTGTCTGCCAGTTTTATTCTTGGCAAGTGCTGGCAATGAAGAGTATTTCGTTGCATAGTTCACTCGGACGCGACGATTGACGATGCACTCAATGTCTTTCGCTCCTATCTGAGCCTTCAACTTAATGTAGATGTGTGGCATGCTCTTGTTTCGCCGTCCTTGATCTTGCTGGCGTTGAACTCTGTCTGTGGCAGTTTTGCTTTAGGCTAGTTCTGGCAATGAAGGTTAGTTCGTTGCGGAGTTCGCTCGCACCTTCACATAGAATCCTGTTCAAACCTTTGGGCAGGTTGCAAAGGCGGCACTATAGGCGCAAGATTGCTAAGTAGTAGTGAAGCACAACACGATTACTCAACCGATTCCTCCCGGCAACCTGGGGCTTTATATATCATGGAAAGCTTAGAGATAACTCGAAAAGCAATGCCTTCACAACCTAGCCTCCGAAGAGAGGGTGACGAAGCCTACGTCCATTTACCTAAGATAAATCACAATCCGTAAGGCGCCACGTGCCTATATAACTAGCATATGCTTCTAGACCTTAAAGTACCTATATAGGGGCCCCTTCAAGGCCTCCGTATATTCGGAGTTTTTAGAGATCTCGACCGAGTTTCCCCTCAACTGCCCTTGAACAAGGATACGTTTCAGTTTCTGGTATCTTTAGGGTTTAGGGTTTAGGGGTTTAGGGTTTCGGGTTTAGGGTTTAGGGTCGAGTCCGATATGATATGTCCTACACATATGCTGTCCTACTGTCGACCCACGTTTCATAGGCTCGGCAGCAAGCGCGGTGATGCCAGTGAACACGAAGCTTCCAGACGAGTTTTGGCCCCAGTTGTTAGGAGCTTGGTACTAGAGCTACGACGACAGCGACGACGACGACTACTTACTTACCACTCCTACTCCTACTCAGACTAATCGCCACTACTACTTGTGCACGTACTCATACTACTACTACTACTACTACTACTACTTCTACTATTTCTACTACGTCTACTACTTCTACTACTTCTACTACTTCTACTACTCCTGCTCCTGCTCCTGCTGCCGCTGCTGCTGCCCTGAAGGCCATAAACCGTCTAGAGGCGAGGTTTCGGTTTAGAACATTCGGAGTCTAAGGTGTTCGGAGCATTGGTTGGGACACCGAGTGACTGTGTGCCTTAACAACCCTTGACCCTGAGCGCTTCAGGGTGGTTTGGGGTTCAGGGTTTAGGTAAAGGTCGAGGGCGCAAGGTCCTAAAGCAACTTGCAAGGTTCGACTTGCCCTTCCCAACCTCAAGGCACTTACCACCGACACATAGGGTTCCCTGAGCGTTACCTCGACCTTGAATTGCAATACGCATGACTAGATAACCTAGTTTCGTCGATGGCCCTACGGCCTTATAGACAAACTATGAGACAGTCCAAAGAGGAAGTGCATCTAAGCGATCAAGTAACGGTAAGTAATCTCAAGGCCCATGGACCCAAATAGTCAGGGCCAAGGTGTATATGGGTAGTTCTCTAAATTAGGATCCCTTTCTAGGTTCCCAGTATAGTACGGCACCGTTATAAAAAAAAGGACCCTAAAATGGACCCTAAATTGGAAAACTACCCATGTTGTTTGGGCCCATGGACCCTTAGGTTAATGGTTTAGGTAAACTGCTGCACTGGTCAAGCTGTCACTGCAAGATTGCAGTCCTTTCCCACAGCCGCCTGGTTTCCTCACACTCTTTGGGGGGGTCAAAGTTCAAATTTTTAGGTACTACAGGGCTGGGGCTTCATACTGCTGATGATATAAATCCTGCATTACCTTAAGGACCCTGAACTATAGGAACTATGGTATATTCCTTTTTATGGGGTAATGCAGGATTTATGTCATCACCCGTAGGTACTTGGGCCCCTACGGCACGCTAAACCCTGAACCCTGAACCCTAAACCCTCAACCCTAAACCCTATATAAACCCCTAGTTCAGCGTTGAGATTGCAGGGCTGGGCTCCTTGTTCTCTATGATCGGAAGTTCGGACTCGAGACATGCAGATGCCTGCATGGATAGCCAGCCTCCGTAAACTCAGAAGCCCTAAAACCCTAAAAGGTTAAATTAAAGCCCCCAAACCCTAAAAGCTAAACCCCTAAAGCCTAAATTCTACACTCTTCAAATTGTAAACTATAAAAAAACCCTAAAGCCCAAACCCTAAAACCCTAAACCCTGAAACCCGAATCCGGTCTGCTTCAGGTGAAAGCTGAGCTGCTGGTGCAGATGGATGGCCGCTTGCCGGTTGTGAGCTTTGGGTTTTAGGGTTTAAGGTTTAGGGGGGAGCCGGGGTTTAGGGTTTACCCTAAACCCGAAACCTTAAACCGTTTGGGGTTTAAGGTTTAGGGAGCCAGGTTTAGGGTGAGCTAGGGTCTTCGACTGGAGGGGTTTAGGATCTGGAGGTTGCGGTTCAGGGTTTGAAAGCTTGCGGTTTAGGGGTTAGGCTTTGGGGCTTCGAAAAGCGATTCATGCTTAAGTTTGAAAACGGGCAATACATCATGTGGATTCAGGATTGTCACTCGCACACAATATCTGCACTGAGTTGGGCAGGAAGCTTGTGCAGCTTGGTTGTCTCTGCTTAAACTCGACGTTCCAGTGCTGTGTCAGGGTTTGTGGACGGCCCCCCAAGCAGGCAAGAAGAAGTGTAAGTAGTAGTCGTCGTCGTCGTCGCAGTCGCAGTGGTAGTAGTAGTGGTAGTGGTGGGTATTGTGGTAGCGGTTGTGGTAGTGGTAGTGGTAGTAGTCGTCGTAGTTGTAGTGGTGGTGGTAGTAGTAGTAGTAGTCATAGTAGTAGTAGTAGTAGTAGTAGTAGTAGTAGTAGTGGTAGTAGTAGTCGTCGTCGTCGTCAGGAGGATGAGGAGGAGTAGTAGAGGCCGAATCTAACACATGCTGCGCCCTGGAGTTTACACTCTGAACCAAGCCGGCAAACCTTACACGCGGCTTCGTAGTTGCAGTATAGATGTTGCATAGCATAGTGTAGTTTTTGAGACTTTCAGCCTTGGTTTCGACTGATGGAACCCTAAACCTTACACAAAGGCGAGATCTTAGGTCCAAAGCCCTACAAACTTCACAGCCCTGAACGACCAAATCTCCGAACAGGCGCCTCTGCAGCCAAAGGTCTAATCCGTAACTCTAAACCCCGAAACATATGGGTAGTGCTCTAAACTAGGGTCACTTTTTGGGGCCCCAATACTCTTATAAACAAAAAGGACCCTGAAAGGGACCCTATGTTAGAGAACTGCCCATATGCCCGACCCCCTACAGGTCGGAAGAAAGGGAGAAGACACCGACCCCGGGACCCCGAGGTTTCCAAACACAAACCTGCACAACCCCATAAACCTTTTCTGAGGCCCCACAAATTCTCAAAAAAGTTAGGGTTTAGGGAATTAGGGTTTAGGGTTTAGGGTTTTGGTTTAGGGTGTAACTTCAAGCCCTCATGACCCTCATGATACCTTGCCCGCCTATGAAACCCTGCGTGACCTAGGCGTGGGTTCGGTCTCTGCGGAAGATGAGGATGGCCCGGCGCAGCCGCGTCAGGCGCATCATGTGTTGCTTATCAGATAATTAGGGTCTTACAGGCTGCTAGAAGATTTTTTTTTTAAGGCTTTAGTGTAGTTCGCAAGAAAGTTCGTATTTTACAGGGTTTGGCAGGGGTTGTACGCGTACATGTGTTCATAAAGTTTTCAAGAGGTTTTGTTGTTCGACCCGCTGAAAAGCTACACTTTGAAGGATTCCTCTTATGAACTCAACAGAAGGAACCCTAAAACGGTAGGTTTTTGAAGGCTCGGGTACAAGTCAGTCGCTTTCGTGTTCAAGGCTTTGGCCCTTTAGGCGTTTCAAGTCTTTGAGGCTTTTTTTTTTGAGGGGGGGGGGCTAAACCCTTACACCCTAAACGGGTGCACGGTGAAGAGGCGAATTTCTCAGTGCAGTGTTTCGGCCCTAAGTTCGAGTTCTGGTTTGTTGGAAGACCTGAATGGTCCCGGAAGCTCATTCTCCTTTTAGGGTTTAGGGTTTTAGGGTTTATGGGCTTTAGGGTTTTAGGGTTTAGACCCTGAGCCCTAAACCGGCCATAGAAAGAAGGCAAGCTCGCAGAATGACCCTCATGCCATCTCTCGATCCTTGATGAATCCTGCACCCTAAACCCTCAACCCTGAACCCTGAACCGAAATATAGAAGCCTTAATGATTAGAATAGGATTTTGGGGTACATGATAATAAATTCATAGTCCCTAATAAATCTACTATTCGCAACGGTTCAGATCTTTATAGTACCCTAGACCGGTGTTGTCCTTCCTTTCATCCTCTCCACAACCTACATGCCTACCCAAGTACCCTAAGCTAAGCCCTGCACCCTGAAAGCAAGAGTAACACAAAGCTCCCGAAGAAGTAGGGATTAGGGTTTAGGGTTTAGGGGTTTGGGGTGTAGGGTTTGGGGTTTAGGGTTTGGGGGTTTAGGGCTTAGGGTGTGTGGGCGGAGGAAGACTGGAGTAGGGGGCGTGTCTCACGGAGTCACAGCACACACCATGGTGGCCTGAATCTGTGGAAGAGCTTAACGTAAAGGGTACACCCGTAGGCCCCTAAGTAGTTCCTTTTGGGGATTAAAGCAAGTCTAAGCAGCAAAACCAAGACACGGGGTTGGAAAACGGGACCAGTTTATCCCGAAGCCTAAGCACACACACACACAAATCCCTGCATCAGCTCGACATCGCAAAGCTAGATGTACAGCCGTGAATACACGCTAAATCAAGATAATACGGCCCCAGCTCTACATCCAAATCCCTGCCTGTCGGAAAATGCTTTGCTTGGTATAACGAAGAACGGTTTCAAGCAATGAAACTTCCTATCCAATGAAAACTGTATCAACGCGCCTTTTATTTCCTAAACACCCTGCAAGACCCGAAACCCTAAGCTCGAAACGCTAAACCCTGAACCCTAGCTTTAGCAGGTCATGGTGCTTGCTGCTACGAATCGCCCCTGGGATCTGGACGAAGCCCTTCGAAGGACCTGGGGCCAGGGTTTCTTTGGAGAGGCCTAGCTCTGCATGATACTACCCAGTAGAATATTGGAGTTATTCGGGTTATTCGTAATTAGGTTTTTTTTAGTGGTTCAGGGTTTACGGCTTAGGGGCTTAGGAGCTTTGGGGTTTAGGGTTTAGGGGTTTAGGGGTTTCGGGGTTTACAGTTTAGGGCGACATAGAGGTTGACAAGGTGTTTAGAGATTTCGTAGTTTATTGTCGTTGTAAGAGAGGCTTAGCTCTAGGTGCGTTGGGGTCTTAATGTGCTGAGATTTAAGGCCATGGTGGTTTGGGGCTGAGCTTCAGGGTCTAGTTTTTTCGGTAGAGGGTTCTTACTTAGTTGGCTACCTTGGGCCCAAAGTATATACTCTTTGGGTACATGGACCCTCAGGGCTTTGTCCTTAGTACAGGTGTTCGGCGAGGTGAGGCCTCGGTGCTGATGAGCCGTGTGTTCTTTCTAGGGTTTGGGGTTTAGGGTTTAGGGTGCCGACGGCACATATCCGGGTGCATCTAGAGGTGTGCGGCTACGCGCCTAATATGCAGACATCCGGGCAGTGACGGGGAGAGATATATGTGTGGCTTTTTTGGCTCAGATGACCGAAAAGCATACGGACAGACCGACAGAGAGAGAGAGAGAGAGAGAGAGAGAGAGAGCGAGAGAGAGAGAGAGAGAGTCGCAGAACACCTTAAACCGACGCATGTACACTGTACTTGTGAAGGAACACACCGCATGTACGCACGTTCGTAAGTCACATATCTGTCTGTACCTCTGTGGAATATATGGATGTTGGTTCTTGAATGCCTCGTACTTGTTCCTTTGTTGTAGACACGGAGTTTCGCTTAGACAGGGGTAGACCGAAGCGCATGTCTCGCCTGCATCGTACATACTTCATGCCCGGGCACATGGACGGACAAAATTGTGCAGAAATTAAAGACATTAAAGAACCCAACCATGAAAGGAGCCCTTAAATGAATGTGCGGATGTAAATTAAAGCCCTTCAAGAACCCAACCCTTGAAAGGAGCCCTCAAAGGAACCCTGGAAGGCCTCAAGCCTAAAAGACTTCGAACGCCAAGCCCTGAAGCCCCAACTTGAACACATAAACTCCAAAACCCTAAACCCCAAAACCCTAAACCCTAAAGCCCTAAACCCTAAACCCCAACACCCTAAACCCCAAAACCCTAAAGCCCTAAACCCCCAAAATCCTAAAGGCCTAAACCCTAAACTCGAAGATACTCTATGTGTCCCTAAACCCTAAACCCTAAGTGTCTAAAAGGGAATCCCCGGCCCGCCACCAGGAGACTGGAGAAGCGTTGACCTCGGACTGTGAAATGGGGGTTGGAGGTCCCTAAACCCAGTTTAGGATTTAGGGTTTAGGGTTATTATAATACTGTTGATGATATAAATCCTGCATTACCCTAAGGACCCTAAACTATGGGGATTATGGCATATTCCTTATTAAGGGTAATGCAGGATTTATATCATCAACAGTAGGGGTTCAGCGTTTAGGGAACCAGTAAGACTATCGGCGGTTGCTATGATATAGTCCCTGTCATGACTTCAATACTATAACATAACCCAGGAGCCTCTGTTGATTGTTAAGGCGTCCGCTGGATGACCAGCTTGGCACATGGTTGTTCAACCGGCAGTAGCATTGTTGAGGGCCTCTTTTCAGGAACCCTGAAGGGATCGTAGTGGTACCTGGAGGGTCCGTATCTACTATGTATGGTTTGGGGGGGAAGCCTTAATTAAGCCCGAAACCCGAAACCAACCCTAAACCCTAATCCTGCGCCTCCTTATACAGCAACCAGAACTCAGTTCCATTGCAGAGTGTGGGGTGGGGAGGTGTTTTGGCTGCACTGTCGAGGCCATCCCTCTGCCCAGAGTTCTTGAAGATCGCCACTTCAGGGTTTAGGGTTTAGGGTTTAAGGTTTAGGGTTTAGTGTTTAGGGAAATGGATGTGGATGGAAGCAGAACTGCAGCTGGAATTCGTCGAGGCTCTCATCCCGACTCGTCTGGCAACTGCCGAGAAACGAACGAAGCTTCCGATGGCTGGCATGGACTTCCACTGCGGCTAAGACCCAAAGTGGGAACCTTCGCGAGCCGGCACCATTTCGAGAAACCCTAAACCCTAAACCCCTAGACCCTAAACCCCTAAACCCCTAAACCCTAAACCCCTAAGCCCTAAACCCCTAAACCCTAAACCCCTATAACCCTAAGCCCTAAACCCCTAAACCCCTTAAGCCCTAAAACCTAAACCCCTAAGTAAACCCTAAACCCCTAAGCCCTAAACCCTAAACGCTAAACCCTAACCCCTAAACCCTAAAATCCCTAAACCCCGAAACCCTAAGCCCTAAAGCCCTAAACCCCCAAACCCTATAACCCCTAAACCCTATAAGCCCTAAGCCCTAAACCCTAAACCCCCTTTCGAGTGGGGCCTTGGGCTCAGCCATGCGATCTGACCTCTTCCCTTGCAAGAACTGGGCTCTTGTTAAGGGGTTTAACTTAAGTTACCATAGTAGGGATCTATAGTACCCTAGGGCTCCAGTTACCTAAATAGTGGGTTACTAGCCATATTAATCTGAAGCCCATTAACCCATTATTTAGGTAACTGGAGCCCTAGGGTAAGGGGCTTAACTTAAGTTACCATAATCATAATGGGGATCTATAGTAAATGATAGGGTTTCCTTCTGATGGTAGCTTAAATTATATAAGGATCTATAGCAAATAATAGGGTTTCCCTATTATGGTAACTTAAATTATATAAGGATCTGTAGTAAATAATAGGGTTTCCTTCTTATGGTAACTTAAATTATATAAGGATCTAGAGTAAATAATAGGGTTTCCCTATTATGGTAACTTAAAATTCATCCCTTAACAAGAACCCAGTTGAAGACTTGGGAGCTGCCGCCATCCCTTAAAGAAGCCGCTACATCGCCCCTTCAAGGAACCGCTGAAAGAAACCCTTTAGATGAAGCCTTAAAGGAAGCCCCCGAAAGGAAGCCCTTGAACGGAACCTGCTAGAGAGCAGATGGACCGCAAAGAGACCCAACCCCAACCTTAAGCCCTAATAAAACCCCTAAACCCTTAAGCCTTAAACCCCTAAGCCCTAAACCCCCTAAACCCCTAAACCCCTAAGCCCTGCACCCCTAAAGCCCTGGAGCTCTCCTCTCCAAAGCCTAAGCCGACCAGCAACGACCGAGCCAAGGCGCATCTACATCCCGCTGCCCGAACCCGAAGGCCGGTCGCAACCCCCCGGGGTACCTACTATATAGGGTAGTGGTAGTAGAGCCCCTAGGGCCCTATACTATATAGGGTAGTAGAGCCGCTAGGGCCCTATATAGTAGGGTTTAGGGTTTAGGGTTTAGGGGTTTAGGGCTTAGGGGTTTAGGGTTTAGGGTTTAGGGTACCTACTCTTTGGGGCAATAGAGCCCCCCTAGGGCCCTATATAGTAGGGTTTAGGGTACCTACTCTATAGGGTAATAGAGCCCCTATAGGGCCTTACATAGTAGGGTTTAGGGTTGAGGGTTTAGGGTACCTACTCTTTGGGGTAGTAGAGCCCCTATAGGGCCCTGTTTAGTAGGTACCTGCAGGGTGAGGGCCGGTCCCAGGGGTTTTTTGGAGATCAGGGGGCCTTTAAAAGGAATCCTTAGAGGGCTTAGGGCTGAGGGTTTTATAGTTTCGGGTTCAGGGTTTAGGGTTTAGGGCTTAGGGTTTAAAGGAGCCCCTAAACCCGAAGGTCCTAAAGGCCCTAACCCCCCCGAAAACCCCTAAAGCCCCTAAACCCTAAGGCCCTAAAGCCCTAAACCCCCCCTGAAACCCCTAAAGCCCCTAAACCCCTACTTGGAGGGTCGGGGGACTTAGTAAGTAGTGTTTTGATAGAGCTCTAAGCATCATAACCCCAAGTAGGATCCTTATTAGGGTACTTCATAAGTCTACTTATTACCCACTTACCAAGTCCCCCGACCCTCCAAGTAGAGATCTTGCGGGGCTTAGGGTTTTAGGGTTTTAGGGTTTAGGGTTTTAGGGTTTTAGGGTTTTAGGGTTTTAGGGTTTAGGGTTTAGGGTTTAGGGTTCAGGTCTAGGGTTTAGGGTTTAGGGGTTTAGGGCCCTAGCTCCCCATTCATGCTGGGAACAGTGGGATCCGGGTCCTGCGCGGGGTTCATAAGTGCTCTCTAATTCGTGAGGGTTCGGTACTGTTTCGTGGAGCGGTGTAAGGGTTTTTATGCAAGTTCTGCAGAGTTCTGCCAGAGTTTTTGCGGAGGGATGTGAAGGTGGCTTTAGGGTTCAATGCAGTTTTCCGTACCTCTGAAGTTCTCATCATTAAACCTCGAAGCACTACAGCCCTGAAGAAGGTTTTCCTAGAGTTGGGCGGCACCTCCCGTTCCTTTACATTAGGATGTGGGGGTGTTGAAAGTAGTGTAGGCTTTGGTTTGAATTTTGAATGCTAAACCTTAGAGAACCCTTAACCCAAGCCCTAAATAGAACCCTTATAACCCAAGCCCTAAACCCCATAGACCCTATGCCCCAAGCTGTATATGAAGAGACCGCCCCTAAACCCGAAACCCAGCGCAGGGCGGAATCAGCTCTTTGAGATCAACCTCAAGGAGGTCCGCTGCTTAGGGCTTAGGGCCCCTTGAAAGGGTTTAGGGTTTAGGCTTAGGTTTTTGGGTTTTGGGGGTTTAGCTCCTAGAAACCCGAAGGGTGGGGCTTGTTACCCAGATTGGGTCTTGAAGGGAGTGTACTGCTTTGGGAGGTTCTAGTGGGTTAAACCGTTGCGCAGAGGTTTCTTGGGGTTCCCTAAACCCTAAACCTAGAACCCTAAACTGTTGAGTAGATGCCTAGGCGGCTGTAAGGTTGCCATGTTGCAACGGTAAACCTTAAACCCTAAACCGGAAGTTTGCAAACTTTGCATGCATTTTTGAAATCTGCAGACCAGATAGACCATGTTATTACGCTCGATGGAAACCCTTCAAAAGCAACCTACAGCCCCGTTTAATTGTTTAATTCAAGCCCTACCATATCCCATGAGTTCCTTATATGACTTACAACCTTGAAAAATCCCTTAAGTTGCGGCTGTCGCATGACTTCAAACCCTTAAGGATTTAGATACTCTACCCTAAACCCCTAAACCCAAAACCCTAAGAAACCCTAAACCCCTAAAAACCCTAAACCGTAAAACCCTAAACCCTAAACCCTAAACCCCTAAACCCTAAAACCCCAAACCCCTAAAGCCCCAAACCCTAAAAGCCCCAAACCCCTAAACCCTAAACCCTTCTATCTCATCTTTGAACGCCATCCGCAAGCGGCGAGGTGAAGCTGGGAGCCGACGTTGCGGTGAAGGCCAGTGGAAATCGAAGTTCGTTCGTTTTGGGCTCGTGGGTAAATTAAGGCTTTTAGGGTTTAGGGCACGTTTTTGTATTTTGTTTAGAGTTGTTGTTTTTGTTCGTTGTTGGGGTCATTTTAAACTGTTTATATCTGTGTTTTTTTGCTGTTCTCTTGTTTGGGCTATGTTTTCTCGTAAAGGGATCTCCCAAAAAAAACATGTTGTCGCTTGCCGTCTCGGAGGAGCAGAGGTTTCGGTCACCGACCTGGACTCACATGTCCTAGAGGGATCGGAAGAAATTGTGCTCTAGGCTGAAGAAGGGTTTAGGGTTCAGGGTTTAGATTATTCTGTAGGGTTCCTGACTATGGCAATGATGATGATTGTACGATACCGTACCCCGAAACCCTAAATGGTGCCTGTGTATATAGTTCTACAATAGGTCACAGGTGGGTTGTGGATATTCTAAATAGCGCAGGTAGGGCTTCAGGGACAGACACCCACTAGATAGCTAGCCCATGGTGAAGTTCCTCTCCTTGCTTATCTTAATGTCCATGCACCCGTCTCTTATGTTCCATTGTCCTTACGGGGTTCTCATTAAGGCAAATTGGGATTCCTACTCAGGTAGTCCGTACTTTACAGGTACTTGCACCTTATGGTTTTCAAGAGCTCCAAATATCAAGCTTCCCGATTGGCTGTAGGGTTTATGGGGTTTAGGGTTTCGGGGGATAGGGTTGCAGGTCTAAGGTGCCTACAGTCGAGAATCCCAAGCTTCCCTTCATGTTGTTGGTTGTATCCCTGAATAACTGCCATTCCGACCCCCAAGCACCGTACTGTAGCACGGTTCTTTTGGATTCTTTTGCCGAAGATAGAAACCCTAAACCCTAAACCCTAGCTTCGTAGCGCCTCCGACTCTGGACCCCTGTAAGGTACCTCCTTTTTACATACCCTGTTGGTAGGGGTTTGAGGGTTTTGGGCGCCAGGGCCTCGTCGACAAGACCAAAGGCTACAGCGGCCCGTGGCCCAGCCTGTTCGGTGCAAAAGAGAAGCGACACGAAGTAACCCAGAGAGTGGAACCCAACCGCCATGTCTCCGCAGGTCTAGAGCCCCAAACCCTGAACCGCCTAAACGCTACTTGGAGGTTCATGGGTAGTTATAAGTGGGGTTATAAGTAGGGTAGCTATACTTATAACCCATATAAGGGAACTTGTACCCACTTATAACTACCCATGAACCTCCAAGGATTAGAGGCACCCTATGCATCTGAGTGGCCTGCCACCATCCGAATCGAGACCGCAGCCCAGGATTCTCAGGTTGGGACTTCGCAAGCCGGTCGACTCGAGTTTGGACCGAGATCTTGAACATGCTACTAGAGTTGTACCACCATGTCAGAGACTATAACATACTATATGACTATGATATAGTACCATAATATGCTATGACAGAAGATACTGTGAATACTGTCAGGTCTTTCAGTCTGTGCGGCTCATCGACCGCAGCATCTGCTAAGCACCGGGTAGACAGGGGGTTGCCCGGAAGCGTTTGAAGGATCAGGGGGCTCAAGTGCTATCAGCGTCCGAAGAACTTGGGGGTACGGTTGATGATATAAATCCTGCATTGCCTTAAGGACCCTAAACTATGAGAATTATGGTATATTCCTTATTATGGGTAATGCAGGGTTTATATCACCAACCGTATCAACACACTACATTCCTTCCTGAACTATATATTCAGCACCCTTATGCTGAATGCACGCTCGGGAGTCCCCGATCCTTCCTCCAAACAAGCCCAACCCTACATTAAACTTTTACAAGGTGTCAGCACAAGGCGTCATTACAACATCAAAATATTCAGTTCAGGAATCTGGACTGGTCTGGTGCCGGTGTGCCATGGCCGCCGATGACTTGGCCACAGATTTGCATGCGCGCTTGATTGTTTTTGAGCGGCGGGAATGGCTGGATCCGGGGCTGCCACGATGAAGATCTTACTGCTTTGTGGACTCGAGCATTGCTTATAGGCATTGCTTAGGTCCACCAGGTGGCTGAACCTTCACCTTGGTGGTCGACTCCCTGATTGCAAGGTTGTTACGAGCAGCTATGGCGATCCATCGTTTTCCTCGGCTGCTTTGCGGAAGTTGGTCTGCGACACCAGAAGGTCCGCGGGCAAATGCATTTTTGGATGCTGGAGGTGATGTTTTGGACCGTGACGAGATGTGGCAGCTGATGCTTGATACTTTGCTTGCTCGGGGCTGCGCGGGTAGATGGGCTTCCGTAGAAGGACATATGTGCAAAGAACGGTCTGGCAAGCTACGACTCGAGCTCAATGCAGCCATGTCAGGCACTGCATCAGCAACGCTTGATGCGCAGCTGTGTGACAATCATGCTTTAAAGTCCTTCGGCAGTGGCGGAAGTGACAGCGGACTTCAAGTTTGTGATGTCGATGCGCTCATGCACGAGACTCATGGCTTTGGACACCTAGCCGCCAAGCCGGTGATGAGCTTCCTGGGTGTCTCCGAGCTTGGACGGGCGCTTTCGCACGATGGCCTTTCAACTGACCTCAAGCGCTCAAAACGAGCATCCGTGTTCTGGGGAGGTGTAGGAAGCTTCAGCAAATGGCGGCTAGCTTGCAACGACGCAGCCACGAGTCAAGGAGCATGTCGCGATGTGTTTTCCAAGTGTTGAGCCTGTTGCCGTGGTACAACAGGTTTATCTCTTTGACTTTCCATGATTCTTTGCTACGGTTATATTACTTGCAAAATGGTTCAAAACTGCGGCTAGGCTGAGGACTTACATGGTGGTGCTGGGTGGAGCTCGATGGGCAACAAGGTCTAAATTCCTCGTTGATGGCGCAGTCACAGCTCGTGAGTCAGTTGTGCGAGGTGTTTGAGACACCGCATCCTTCTGGCGTTTGCAATCCCTGCAAAGCATTTTGGCGGGGCAGATATCGGGCAATCGCGCACGGAAACGTCTTAGGAAAGCTCTTGCAGGGCCATAGCACGGGCTCGTTTGACGCAGCGATTGGACTGGCAGGATACTTCAGGTGTAAAACGGCAATTGTCAGCGCGTGGGGCTGTGCGTTTGTCGCAACAGGCCTCATCTGCTTCCCAACCATATCCGCCATATCCCACAGTGCCCTCATGTGTACGGTTGTACATCGTGCATGAATAGGCAGCTTGCCAGCTAGCTTGAGCGGCTTTGACAGGCCGCGGCCCGTAAGCGACATCCCCAAACCTGTAACACATTTCAGCCTTACGAGGTTTCGCGACTGAATACTGCAAGCTCTTGTCAATCCTGCACATGTGGTCCCATAGATTTCGCTTTGTTTCCCGGCTCCAGGTGCTGATGTCACGAATGTCTGTCGAGAAGCAGCGATGATGGGCACCTGTCCCAGATTGTGCCAGTATTGATTGGTTTCGCTACCATCATGATTCAACTTTCCGTTTCCACAGCACGTATATGTGGTGTGTATATATATATATACATATTGCATTTATGTTGTGGTTATCGTGAAGAAACCAACATGACCAGAGCCGAATTATTCGCTGATTCGTTAATTCTTCCTGGCTCGTGTCTTAAGTGTCGGCTTCGTCGCGGTGAGTGACGAAAGCATGCTCTAGCCCACAAGTTTAAGTCCTCAAGATCCCCAACACCCCAAATTGTGTGAATCCGGCTGCCTCCTATGCTCGAAGACGACTGTCCACTCTACCTTGAGGTAACATGTTGACACTGCGCAGTCATGTTAACCTGGACCTTCCCAAGCCCAATGCTAGCCAGAATAAAAGCCATAAGCTTCGTCTGGCCATTTCCAGCCGTTGAGGCCTTCGGCGGCGAATGCAGCAAGCCAGAAAGGACAGAAACAAGAAACTCATACGATCTTAAACCTTACCTTAACCCTCTTGCCTGTAAACCCTTACCCTGGGACCTTAATCATCTTTCCGCAGTCCCAACGTCTGCGAGCCTGTCTTGAGGGTTCCGGTTAAAACCTAAACTCACCGTGGAGCTTCGGACTTTACTGGTTTACGGTTTGGGCTCCTTGCGATATGAGGAAGGGTACGAGAAGTGACAGTACATGTACAATGTACTTCAGGCCAGTTCGGCACGTTCTGAGGCTGAATCTACGCTGGTTGAGTTCTGACACATCATTACTTGGAGGTTCATGGGTAGTTATAAGTGGGGTTATAAGTCCCCTAACTATACTTGTAACCCTACTTAGGGGACTTATAACCCCACTTATAACTACCCATGAACCTCCAAGTAGTATATACATAGGCCTGGCGCCGGCCCTACACCATAAACCCTAAGGTAGGCCGCTTGGCCCTAACCCGGAGCCTTGATCCCCCAAATCAGCCGTGAAACACAGCCTATACTGGGAACTGTTGCAAAAGAGTCTGGTGCTCAAGCACACAAGCATCTTTTCGTCGTGGAGTTTGCCCACAACTGAGCAAATTGCCGATTTTTTGGGCATTATCAGTATTCCTGGTGCTGCTATTGTATGTGTATATAGGCATGTGTATATGAATTTTCAAACATATATATATATACATACACACATACATTCACACATAAAGTAAATAATATGACTATAAATATAAATATGTATATATATATTTGCACACATTATTTCTCCTTCTCTCTCTCTCTCTATATATATGCATATGTTATACATACATATATATATATACATACATATACATGTATATATATATGTGTATACTTCTTTGTACAGACATACATATATACATACTTTCATACAGAATATGTGACGCAACTTAGTTTAAGTTAGCTTAACCTAACGTAGCCTAACCTAACCTAGCCGTAACCTGAACTAACTTAACCTAGCCTAACCTGACTTAACCTAACCTAACCTAACCTAACCTAACCTAACCTAACCTAACCTAACCCAGCACTGTCCCCCTGCCCCTGCCATGCCATGCCATAACATGGTATAGCATATCATATCAGATTAAATCCTATCGTATAATTACCATTCTATTTATCTATTTTACCTGATCTTGTCATGCCATACCATGCCATGCCATGCCATGTCATGTCAGCCGTGTCATGTAGCTGTATGTATGTATTTACGTACGCAGTATGTATGTCTGTATGTATGTATGTATGTATGTATGTATGTAGGTGTGTATGTATGTGCATCTGTGTGCATAAGTGTGTGTGTGTGTACATGTATAATGTGGATACCCTTGCCCCTTATCCCTAAACCCCGGTACCCTAAGCCTTTAACTCGCGAGCTCATGATCTTCAGAGATTTGGTTCCCAAAGACATACAGGCAGATGTGCGGGTTCTGGCTGATGGCCCATAGGGCCGGGGTTTAGGGACCTAGCGGTTTTGCAGCAACATCATAGGTGTGCGGTTTAGGGCTTACCTTGAACTACCGAAGCGCTACCTGAACCCAAAAGTATGTAGATAAGTCCTTTGTAGGTCATAATTTACCTAGGTTTCTCGGGTTTACTTGGAGGTGCATGGGTAGTTATAAATAAGTGGGTTTATAAGTCCCCTAGGGTTATAAGTACAGTTAGCCTACTTATAACCCCACTTAGATTTGGTGCCCATAGGCCCCTAAGTAGTTCCTTTTTATGGTTTATATTTAGAAACCTATAAGGTAATCCCGAAAAGGAACTACTTAGGGGCCTATGGGTGATCTCATCTCACCAGGAGGGGAAGAGCCTCCAGGAGCTGAACAACCTCAAGCAAGAGGTGCCCTCAGGGCACGGAGTTCTCGGGCTTACCCCATCGGGTTTATAGGCTTCTAGGGGGGTTTAACGGTCAGGGTTGGGGTTTTAGGGCACAGGCGCTCAGAGCTCAGAACAACAAGACCCTCACCCTGAACCTTGAGCCTTACGTCGTAAACCCGAGATTGTACACCAAAAAAGTCCCTCAAGCCGAATATCTTCGGCCTCAGGACCTAAACTCTACTGCTTCTTGCCAACCCGACTTCTTCCTTTCAACGCGCCTACCCGAACCGCAACCCTCAACCAGTACTTATATAATTAATGAGTTTATACAACATTTCAAGCCGGGAACTTGGATTTTTGGCATATCCTCACAAAGACGCTTGCAGAATTTCCAGTACTATTCCCTGGCGTTTGTTTAAATGTGCTACGATCTACCCGCTCCAAAGAAGACAAGCAGTCTAATTCCCCAAAGCTTGGAGTGGTGGGATCAATGGCACATGCCGCAAATACCTCATGCTTCCTACTGTTCCAACAGCCCTAACCCTAAATCCCGTCTGCTGTGTCGCTTCCTTCAGCGGTATCCGGCTCTTCGAGAACTCCCTAGCCTGAGTCGTGAACCCTATGACTGTCGTTTTGGATAGTTTAGGGGTTCAAGCTTTCAAAAAGCTAGTGAGTCAGATCTACGACCGGATGAAGCCTACCTTTGGCGAGAAGCGGTGACCCATTGCGCATGCATGCTATTGAAAATTCCTACCGACCCTGTAAAGCCTTCCTTCTATACGCTTTAGAGACCTTACACAAGTAAAGCAAAGCGGACTCCCCTTTGGGGCAGGTGGATGTGCCGGTGACGCAAGCAGACTTTCTGGAAGCGATCTCCAACGTGAACCGCTCCGTCGGTGGGGTGCTGGGCATGCGGGTTTGCAGATTTTCCTGTGTTGGAAAGTGTTTTGTCTTTAACGGGGCTTGCGGGGTTGTTACAGGGTTCCTATGGGAATCAAGAGTTCAATGGGTGCTTAGGGTTTTAGGGGCTAGGGTGTAGGCTTGACGGCTTGACTTAGGGCTTAGGCCTTTGCCGGTACACAGACGGGAAGAAGTGTATCCTAAACCCGAAACCCTAAACCGTGGCGCAGGATGAGAAAGTCTGCTCAGTCCGAGAGCCTCTCCCTAACCAGGAATCGAACCCACACCAAAGTCATATGCCGTACCCTAAGAGTCCAGAAACCCAAATACTATAGACTTTGCGCTGCAAGTAGTCCCTAGTTGGGTACTTTGGGCCCAAAGTGTGTATATATTAACACATATATATATATATCT
>CAJNJA010012574.1:7500-13053 GCA_905231915.1 Symbiodinium necroappetens | reverse complement strand
TCTTCGCGGCATGATCGACTCGAGTCTGTGTGAGAGAGAGAGTAACTAGGTAGGTGGGAGGTAGGTGGGAGGTAGGTAGGTAGGCAGGCAGGCAGGCAGGCAGGCAGGCAGGTAGGTAGGTAGGTGGGTAGGTATATAGTAAGTATAGGTAGGTGGGTGTGTAGGTAGCTATGTAGCTATGTATGTATGTCTGTATGTATGTATGTGCATGATACATGTGCATGTCTGCCTGTAGGCCTCTGTCTGCCTGCCTGCCTGCCTGCCTGCCTGCGTGTATGTATATATGTATGAATGTATGTGTAAATATATATATATATGTATGTGTGTATATATATATATATTATGAGTGTGTGTGTGTGCGCTTATGCACGCCAAACGCGTTGCTTGATGAACCCGCTATTCCAGTGTTGGAAATTTAAATGTGTATACAGTGTAGAGAGATGCAGAGCCAAGTGCGTGTTTGTATTCGTGTATGAGTCTGTCCTTCGGTTCCTTTGTCTGCGTGTCGCTGACAGACCGTTTCTCTGTCGGTCTGTGTTTGTCTGAATGGGGTGGTATGTGTGCGGACATAGCATAGCATAGCTCGAAAAATCATTGCAGCTCATTCAGTTCCGGTCTTGACAGTCTGACACTGTGAAGATGTGGCAGCCACATTGTGGCAGAGACCATGGCTAATTTCATGATTCGAAAACAAACAGAGTAGGTCTTGTTTGCTTATCTTCCAATCACGCTGCACCTGGACAGGATGCACAATGACAGCCCGTTGAGACGTCTCGAGATTTTGGCAGAAATCTATCGCCGTGCTCGGAAACTTTGGCCTGCTACTGGGCCTAGACATGACCTTGAGTGCAAAGAACATCGGTGAACACTTGTGCATACCTGAGGCTACCAATGATCAAGCGGGAAGTTTCGTTACGCTGCGGATCGATGCCATCACCATCCAGGTCTCAAGAGCTCACAGCTCTGCGTGTCTTCTTTTGCTGATCAGTGCAGCTTGTCCGACTGCAAAACCAGCAAGCAAAACACAGCTTCTTGTTCCTGCATGCTTTGTCCATGTGCAACCAGTCCTTGTAGGAAGATGACGTCGAGCGCCATCCTTTCCTGTAGAGCCCCTGGTTCGAAATCGCAGCCACAGCCCGCTGTAATTACCCAGACTGATTCTTTGGATCTTGCTAGCCTAAAGTCGACCAGACATCCGACGATACTGTGGAAAAGAAAGGAAACGTTCCACATGCACAGGGCAAGTGGAGCTCTTCGGATCCTGAGCTTTTGTTGCTGAGGTGCCTCGGCTCGATTCATGTGACATGCTAGCAATGTATCGCACTGGGTCCCTTGGTTTCAGCACGAGTTGGGATCTCATGGACACAGAAGTGGTGTGCCCAAGAAGGCTGACAAACATCAATGATCGGATCGCCTCTGGGCACCCTCTCTTCAAAAGTGCTACAAGGCTTGGCTACGAAGTTCTCAACCGCTGCCTCCCCCAACCTTTGTGTTGGCGAATTGCTTAAACAGGCCTGCGTAGAACAGGGGGCGTGTTCTCGATTGATAGGCTGCATGAGTTAGAGGCGCACAGGTGCAGCGTTTAGGACTTGTTTGAAGGTCGAGCATTATTCTGATGGTCATGAATACGTGTTTGGACCCTCATGCTACACCCCCGTGGGCGCAAGCCGTGAGACTGTTTGATAGATCGATCTGCTGCCGATCGGTCAGTGGACTCTGCGGAACAAGAAGGGTCATCGAAATGGTGCCTCGCAAAAGCCGAGGATGTGCAGCAACAAGCAGGCAGTCATTGAAAGGAATCCTGAGGCAGACCCAAAGACGACCAATGTCCAAGAGGACGGCAGTCGCATGATGTCTTCTGGCATGAAAGTTGGGTTCCAATTGTGCAAAAGTTTGTCTTTGCAGGAGAACACCGAAATCTTGTTTGCACCGGAGATGCAAAACGGACCTGCTGGTGTGGACATTTGCTCCCAAGAGGACCTGCAACCTTCTGCAGCCTTTGCTTCCGAAGCTACGAGCTGACCCATCGGAGCATGACAGGAGATGATTCGGCGGGTGAGCAGCGAGATCTTGAACTCTGGGCACTTCGGCGGCATGTCGAGCAACATCAAAGAAGACTGTTGAGCAACAAAGAAGAGCGGCAACAGCAGGGACGGCTTCTAACGACTCGCATTCCCGGCAGGGGGCCGCAATCTTTTTTCCGGTGAGCTCAAGACTTTTGTTTGGATGCGCCCTCGAAGTGACACAACGAGTCAGATGCTCATGCAAGCATGATCAGTCCATGCCGCAGGTCATTCCAGGTACCTGCAGTCGCATCTGCGCAACCCAACCCTGGCCTTCGTTCCGCATCCATGCCTTGTGGTGTTGTCTCTCTCATGTCATCATGGTCCATCATGGTCCCTGATCCTGGCACCTGCTCACTGAACTGCCCACGGGGCCCAGATGTGATGAAACTCGACTCTTGCACTCTGCGAGTGCACTGAGTGGACGCAGGCGGTGCAGAAAGTTGTTCGTTCCCACTGTTCCCGAAAGACAAGTATGCAGATGTGCGCCCTACCGACATCTGGAATCTGGCGACTGCCCACGCGCCAACACAAGCGCGGGCGCGGCAGGCCTAAGCCGAGTTCATCTTGGAAGCCTAGCAACATGTCAGCAGGTTTCTCGATTTACAGATGTTGCTTACCCGCATGCTTGCATCCATTCCGAAGAAAGGATCCCCATACCAACCCGAGCTTCCTCCTGCTGTTCTGCACACGCGTGGACTAATTATGAGTCAAACACACAGCCGCTACTTGTGGACCCAGGCGTTGGTACCGTAAAGTGGCTTTTGCTTTCCTGCGCCGTGCTCAAGCAGGCTGGGGCTGAGCAGTCTTAGAGGCCTCTGTTGGAATGTCTTTTTGTGGCACTGCTTGAAGGAGAGATCATTACCACAGTCGTGGATGGCAAAGAGGAAACCGTAAACACTGCAGTCGATGGCGACTACGTTGTGTGCCTCGGCTGTCGCAACGATCATCGACGTCATCTTCGGTGTCGTCATTGCTGCTTTATTCTTGACGGGGTGTTGCAGCTAGGGTTTTCTCATCAACTTTGTGCGCACAACATCAGCATGACTCGGATGTGCGTGGTAAGGCAAGCCAACACTCGGTGGAAGGAAAACTATATCCTTTCCTATGCGACTACATCGGCAGCTTATGAGCCATGGATCGATGTTCATGCTCAGTCCGAGGAAGAACTCTCGTATAGTGGAGTCGCGACGTCGCCCGCTGATCTGGAGCTCCACGCTCCCTTTTTGCCTAAGGATCTGGCGACTCCCTTGGAAATCCCTCATGGCCGAGAGGATGCCCACCAGCTGCGCAAGGACGGATACCGGTGCTACAGGCCAGAGCCGCGACTGTGCTCTCCTTCGTGTGAGCTCTGAGATCTTTCCCAGGTCTCGCACCCGCATTCGCGCGCTGCGTGCCACGGAAGAGTTTCTCCAGAGGCCTGGCCTCAAGGGCACAAGTGCGAAAGCCTGCGAATTGCCGGCGCGGGTGGGGCAATCGAAGCTTTCATGCCAAGGCATTGTCCTTCAAAGAAGTTTATGGCCAAGTGGGGCTCGCCGTGCTCGGCGCTGGACTAAGTGAAGACAAGAGAGAAACCTCGGTTTGCAGCTTCCTGTGTCCGGGGCCATCGTAGGCCCTGTATGCTGAAAGCCCGGTCCCTCGCTTCCTGGGCGCAGAAAGGTGGAAGTCGATGACATCATAGCAGCACAAGTCAGCGCAGACTCCGAAGTGACGGAGATCTACAGGACCGTGGGCGAGTCTCGCATACTAGTATACTTCATGAACAGCTGTGCAGGCAGTTCCGTTTCGACCTTCACGCCACACAGCCAATCGCATTGTACAATTGGCCTGACAGGATCGAGAAGACCGTTTTCCGAGAAACTTTCATCCCGGAGCAGAAGTGAACTCGGATTAGGACTCTGACTCGGACAGTGTGACCATCCGGAACATCTCCCGATGGACAGGTTGTCATGTAGAGTGGTTTGTATTTCTGCCCTGATTCTGCAAGGAAGGGCGAATTGCCTTAGCATGTTCGGCTCGTGTTATCTGGCCGCGAACCCCCCCCCGGCCCCCATACATGCGTGGAAGGTATATCAGACTTTCCGGTATTGACTGCTTTGCCCATGTCTCAGACACGAGCATTTTCCATTGTGAGGCTGCTGTACTCAGGGCCTTTTGGCTAAAGGGCGCACTAAAGTGCCACCCTGGACATGGTCTTGATTCTTTCGTGGGTCGTGTCACCCAAGCTCCACAATGCAGACCTGCATACTGCGCAATTGTGTGCACGATGAAGGTCGTTTTCTAATCTTCACGTTTAGTACGCGGAAGCGTCCTGAGAAATGTGGATTGAGAGACTGAGTAGCTGCGAGTAGCTTGCTTGCAAACGTTGCAGCAGGCTCTGCCTGCGACATGCCGTGCAGAGGCGCTTTCTGTAGCCACGTTTGGCTCAGGTGTCCGAGACACATGGGTCATATGCTTGGCGAGTAGGAGCCCCAGGGGCCGATGCTGTGCTGCTGCACAGCAGATGACAAGGCTCCCCCAGGCCTGGAATTTGAGGAAAGACTGCCAGCGCCGAGGCCCTTCATTCAAACAGCTCCAGCTTTTAGACCAGACTCGATACCCGATGTCTTCTTGGTTTCCGTGTCAACGGAAAGCAGACCCCTGGGTATTGTCTTGGACGTGACCAACCCGGAGTGTGCTGTTGTCAAGGACATCGGCGAAGGAAGTGTTCGGGACTGGAACCAGGAATGCTCCGAAGACAAAACCGTGATGCTTCTGGACCGGGTGCTGGAAGTGAACGGAGTTCGTGGATCGAGCATAGAGCTAGCGAAAGCTCTTGGAAATCCAGATACGCAGGAGTTCTCGATTACAATGCAGCGACCGGAGGAGAGAAGAGTATCACTACGGCGGCCAGGGGAAATCGGCCTCATCATCAACTACAAGCGAGTTGGCGCTGTTGCCCCATGGATTTCTAAGATAACTCCCGGCCTTGTAAGCCAATGGAACGAGAGCATGCCGGATCAGGCCGTGCACGTTCATGACCGCATCATCGGAGTCAACGGTGAAGCGGGCACCACCGAAGAGTTGTTGGCAAGAATTCGTGCGAACAACCAAGGGATGCTTGAGCTCACCGTGCTGCACTATGCCGTTTGAGCCGGGGAATCACGCTTTCGGAAGGTATTCGACTTGTTTTAGAGATGGCAGCAGGCCGGTGACCGCGAAGCGCATTGGCCCTTTTCCACAAGCTTCGAACCTCCAATGAACCTCATTAGTTCGCGGACATTCTGCAAGTAGTTTCACTGAAAAAGGTTCAATCGTGCGCTGCTGGAGTCTGCTAGAGCCAGAATTGCGTCCTCTCTGTATCAGACTGCCTCTTGCCCTCTCAGGTCGCTCTGACCTCTTCGAATGCTCAGGCCGAAGGCAGCCGAAGGCAGGGCCAAGGGCTCCAGGATGCTCCAGGGGTCCTCTTTGAAGCGTTCTTTGAAACCTCTCCCAAAGCGTCAGTCAAACG
>CAJNJA010012574.1:0-2500 GCA_905231915.1 Symbiodinium necroappetens | reverse complement strand
GTAACGACGACCAGGCAGGTTTTGGTCGATGATCTTCAATGGAGCAGGCAATGATAGGCAGTGTGTGGTTGTTGAAATCAGCTGTCAGCGTCAAACATTGAGTGCATGCAAGCGAATTTTGCATGTAGCAGAACTGCCAAGCTGCCCTTACACGGCCATGTAACCTGACGCAAAGTTCGACAGATGGCTGAATTGCTTGTGACGGTTTGCTCAAGCCATGGCTGGCTGTGGCACGCTTGATATTTGATGTCAAGAGCACCAGCTTCCGCCTTGGAATGCTCCTGGCAATATGTTTTGTCCCGGGCGCATCTGCCTCGCGTCGGGTCTTCCACCAAGACAGTGGCTTCATGCGGCTGCTGCCTCGCATGGTCAAAATATACGAGTTCTTTTTTGGAGCCTTGCGCGCAATTTAGTGCGCGCTCTAAGACTCTTGACTATCTCTTTTCATCTAATTTGTTGTCGTAGCTCACAGATTGGCTTAGACGGCGCCTAATTAGACCTAAGGAATGTGCTGGCTGACTGCTTGGCAAAAAGCTCGCCGCTGCTAAGCTTGCAGCGTGGCTTTCGATGCGAAGCGGAAGTGTTGCGCTGGGAGCGCCGCCGTGAGCAGGTCAAGGAGGCGGGACAGTGCTGTGGCACGCGTTCGGTGTAAACCCACCCTACCATGAAGTTCCACATAGCCGCTTGCGAAGGTACCGCCGTTAGCAGTCATGTTCTCAATGCGACTGCTGCGCAATTTCCGTACGCGTTTCAGCCAGCTCGATCTGATGCAGAGAAGGCTCCGTTGCGCGAAGAACCCAGACAGGTAATGAGAATAAAACTGTACGTGTTTACCGAATGACCGCACCGCTGCGACGATTGTCACCTTTCAATAGTCCACGGACAGAGGCGGGGCCCCTGAAGCATACACAAATCTGGCAGCAACTGCTATAAACTGCTCTTTGTTCAGATTTGTGCGTCCTGGTAGTCTTCATCCAGCAGAGCAGCGCAGTAAAGCTCGATGCAAAAATCCATGACAGAGACCTTGAGAATTACAGGAGAGGAGAGGCAGGACCATAGGGCCGAAACTCACAGAGGTGTTTCAAGGCAGCATATCTGATGCACGCAGACCCCATGGCATCTACCCCTTGTCAACGGCACGCCTGCATACAGTGTCCAAACCAGAGGCATGCGATAATTCACTCGCAGTTCTTAAACAACAGCAGCGCGAACGTGGGAACTTTGTGCGAGTAGGCAAGGCTGTGAGTCTAGGGGGGAACGTCGTGGCGTCAGTCCGGGCACCACCCCGGAAAAGTTGCGGATCCTAACGCTCACAAGATTGGCCGATTCATGTTGCAAATGCGCCCAGAATGCGAGACTCGTAAACTCAGAAACGTTGTTATAGGTATGTTATGTGTTCGTTAATTGATGCGGCTGGGAGGAGATTCTGCGGCATGATGCAGACATTGTGGGGCTCTGCGAAGTGGATCATTTTGATGATTTCTTTGAGCCGGAGCTTGAACGAGCGGGCTTCCAAGGAACATTCAAGCGAAAGCGCGCGGTTCTTAGCCCTTTGTGACCCTTGTAGTATGCCACAGTTTCTTGCGAGTTGTGCGGCACTGGAGATATGCGACATGCCCAGTAGCAGGCAGCCCAGCTAAAGATGGAGTCGCTGTGTTCTGGAGAGCAGACAAGTTCGACGAAGGTGTGCGGCGCACAATCTTTTTGGAGAGACTTGGCTTTCCATGAATCAAGCACTCGTTCGTCACGAAAAGCTTCCGTCAAACTTTGTTGCATTCATGTATGCTATGCTGCTTGCTGTTTGACAGCCAGATTCGCAGGTATGGCCGGCAGCGCACGAAAGCTGCGCAGGTAGCAGTGCTGCAGCGGTTGTGGCCTCGTGATCGGCAGACAGGAAAGGGTATCGTGGTTTGCGCGGTGCACTTGCGGGCATCATCCGACGATGGCTTCCGGGTGCAGCAAGCGTCTGCACTGGTGTCGGCTTTACAGGACTTCTCCCGGTGCGACGAACAAATCATCTTGGCAGATGTCAACAGCAAACAGATGATGGGGAGCAGCCGCACAGAGATCGCAAATGTCTTCGACTATTTTGCAGCTTGCGGCTTTAAGTGTGCATACACAGATCTCGGGTTGCAGCATGGACGCAGCAGCCCAAAGTACACAACTTGGGCCGGTTGGGCATCAGGCGATTTCAAAGCTACCTGCGATCACATCTTCGTGTCTAGGGGACTGCATGCTCAGGCTGTCCTTGATGTTCCCGATGCAGACGAACTTGCTGAAAAGTTCCCGGAGAGACTGCCAAACGAGTTTTTCCCTTCTGATCATCTGAGCTTGATCGCCGATTTAGTAATTCCTGACAGCAGGCTTGCCTGACAGCTTGTGCAGCCAAAGTTGCCGCTCCTTCGCGAAAACACCCGACAAGGGCATTTGACCAGTACCAACATGTGCGCGGAACATCACTTCTTGTAGATATGATTGTCGTAGAAAACATAGCCTGCGA
>CAJNJA010012573.1:0-13053 GCA_905231915.1 Symbiodinium necroappetens | reverse complement strand
TGGGGCCGGTGCCGGTGCCGGTGCTGGTGCCGGTGCTGGTGCTGGTGCTGGTGCTGGTTCTGGTGCTGGTGCTGGTGCTGGTGTTGTTGTTGTTGTTGTTGTTGCTGCTGCTGCTGCTGTTGTTGTTGTTGTTCTTGGTGGGTGATGGTGGTGGTAATGGTGGTGGTGTCGTGGTGGTGGTTGTTCTTGCGGTTGTTGTTGTTGTCGTCGTTGTCGCTGTCCCTGTCGCTGTCGTTGTTGTCCTGGTTGTCGCTGTGGCTGCCGTGTATTGCTGGTGTTGGTGTTCGTGCTGTTGCTGATGTTGCTGCTGCCTCTGCCGTTTTGCTGTTGCTGTTTTGCAATTGCTGTTTCAGATGTTGCTGGTGTTGCTGTTGTTACTGTTGTTGAGTTGGTGCTGTTGGTGCTATTGCTTCGAAGGCTGCTGTGGCCGCTATGCTGCTGCTGCTGTTTCTGCTGGTGGGTAGGGCGGTGGGTGGTGGGGTGGCTGGTGGCTAGTGGCTGGTGGCTTCCGTAGCGGTAGCGGTGTTATGTAGGAGGTAGCTGCAGCCCACAATATTTCTTCCTCGCCGTTGTTTGGGCGGCTCTGTAGGCGTCACTGCCGGAGTTCAAAGACGGTGGCCGACAATAGGCGCAGGCAAGATGTGTTGTGCAGCAGCGGGAACCGGAGGCAATGACGGGCACACGGACAAGCAGGATCAGAGGACGAAAGAGGGGTAAAGATAACTGAGGGAAGTGGAGGCAGGGGAGGTGCTTAGTCATAATCAGGGACAGGGCAAGGAATAATGCAAGAAGAACCTAGCATTGAGAAGCTCTCCAGGATAGGAGGGATAGATGAATAATAAAGGAATGGAACAGCGGCGCGGAGAACTAATAGAGATATGGTTTAAAATCAATGAAAATATATATTGAAAATATCGTAATTTTCTGCCTTCAGTGTACCTGGCCGTGGTTTGTTTTCACAGCTGGCGTTTAGCTTTACGCTGTGGCGAACCAAAGGTATTGCCTTACGAAGGCCTCTGTGTGGGCTTGGTTGGCTACTAAAAACGTGAACATGACAGCCTAGACTCCAAACCCTACACTCTAATACCTTAACCCAGGCTCTAATCCCGACGGGCTTGACGATATCCTTCTTGAGGATAATGTGCCCTTCGAGCCTTTAGCCATTTGCTGTGTGACTTTTCTGAGGATGTGTATACCTCTCGCTTCCTTGAGGATCCGTGCGTCATTCCCTTAGTACTTCAATGCCGTCAACAAGGGCGCCCGCTGCAGTTTCGGCTCCCTCCTTGCTGTTAGCTGGGCGATCTCTTCCTGCGCTCGGATCTTCCAAAACGACATGCTCAGCTCCATTTACCCAAGTCTTGTATGTCTGCAATGGATTTGGACTCTGCCTGATACGCTGACGCTCAGGTTCCTTGATGCGAGCAGAATGGCCTGAGATGGGCTCTGACTAGTATTCCCTGTTGGCACCAGTCCTGTAGCAAGCATGTTCATGCGCCCTTTGAGCGCGCAGGCGCCTCTATCACCGACCCCTAGCAGGCATACAGGCAAAAGGGGCATGCCCTGTATCTGAACCGATCAGCTCCCACTAAACATGGACGCGGTCCTGTGTTGATCCTAAATTGCAAGATTCACACGCGGACGGAGGACCCCCCAAAAGAGACACCTTGCTGCAGAAACCATCTAGTGACACATTGCACATCCATAGTTGCAAGTACCCGCAGTCGCCAAGAAGGAGAGATCCGCAGTGGGACGCCGAGGATACTAGCAGTGTCTAAAACACGCTTGGAGGTTCAGGGCACATTGTTCCCCAAGAGTATCACGCATTAAGTACATACAACCCCAGATAGAAGCAGTCAGGGAACTTGCCTTTCGATGCAGCTGTTGAGTTGGCTTGTATGTACCCGGATCTTCAAGTGGGACTCCTTCTGGCTTCCCGAGTCCACAGCCACACCGCGCAGGGTAGGTCAGAGTCATCTAGGCGGTGTCTCATCTAGGTTCCTTGCACATCTCCACATAGTCTATCTTTAAAAGGCTCTTGAGGGTTCAGGGAGTGGGTTCAGGATGTTGGGAGAGCTGCGGCGGTGTGATTTTCCGCTCCTCAGAATACGATCAGGAGTTGAAGAGGAATCATGTTCAAGACTGAGGACTAGTACCGCGGGCATCCGGAAGAGGATGGACAAGACGTCGTGTGTGCAGGTCGCGCTGATGGTCATGTTCCTCTACTTGATCCTAGGCACTCCTTGCAAAGGTTTCCCGGTGCCTGCTGGTTGAATAAAGCAACAGCAGCAACAGAGATTGAAACCAGGGTTTTAGATCGAAGTGGACTAGAGACGTTGTTCAACGTTGACCGTTGAGGGCTTTGCAAGCATCGGAGGATGGCGGAAGTCGGGCAGATCTCACAGCATAGCTGGGAGCTCCACCTAGCGAGCAACCAGGACTTGAAGAGGATGGAACAGGACACCCTGCTTCCAACTACTTGGATGCTCAGGAAACTTCGTGAGTAGCTGTATGTGGAGCTAGAGTTGGGGCCAGAAGCCCCTGAACTGCTATCCTGCGGGTTATTCTAGCTATGGGTTTTCTTACAAGCTCAGTTCTAGTTGCTCGTTAAGTTCTCTGAACCCTCAAAATTGGAAGATGATATGCAAATTATGTCCTCTGCATGTTCCCACAGTCAAGAAGAGCGGCTGTATTGGATTTGCATTTATTCCTGGGCACACTCAGAAAACCCGCTTTTGATTCAGGGTAGGGGAGGATTCGGGGGCGACGGGGATACCAATTTGGTCCGTGGTTGTGTATCGGGCCGAAAAGGCAAAGAAGGAAACTGGCGATCAAGCACTGCAAGGTCAGGCCCGGCACGTTCTGTGGGACTTGCCGAAATGCCGTACAAAGAGCCTGTTGCCCGCGTTCTCGTGAACCCAATTCGCTGTGAGAAGCTGTTTCAATGCTGGTGGGGCCACAGGAACAGGTGAAGTTCGTTGCGGGAAAGAGCCTGTCGCCGTAACCGGAAAGAGATTCAGAATAGTAAAAAAGACATACTGGTCTTGCCGGTTTCCGGAGCCGGGAAGCTACATCGGAGCCATGCGCGTTTGCGCATTCCTGAGGTTTAGGGCCTTTCGCGGACACGTTTGCGAGCTGCTTTAGATGCGAGTTGGCTTGAAGGTATGTAAAAGGGGGGTGCATTCGGAAGTTTGAGGTTCGGGGTTGACTTACGCCAACGGGATTGCCTTGTGCTCCGCGCCACGTGCATGCGAGTGAGGTAGCAGGAAGATAAGGAGGGTTGGAGATGGTTGCGGCAGTGCTGGGGAACCTGAAATTATCGTCCCCCGATGCTACGCTTAGGTGTCTCCCTCAGGCCTTTAACCTTAAACCTCTAACCCCGAAGCTTAAACCCTCGGCCTTTGACCTCATGAGTCCGATCCCCGAAACCTTTTCTCCCGAATTCCGACAGGACCATCAAAGCGCGGAGCACATGAAGGAACGCGCTCGGCTCCTGGAGCAACAGAGTGAATCGCAGCAGCTGGAGGCCCAGAGCGCATCTTGGCAGGAAGTCAAACCTGGAGGGTCCTACATCTATTACCAATATGGAATTAGGTCCGAAAACCAAAAAGGGGGACTCATAGGGTTCCATATTCGTACTAGATATGGACCCTCTGGGAAGAGCTTTGCCCCAGCGTCGAGAGTTCAGGGTTTAGGGTATGTTGTGAAGGGTTTAGGGTTTACGGTCTAGGTTTGAGGATTCAGGGTTTCGGAAGTTGGTGTTGGGTTGAGTTAGGGTTCATGGTTTAGGGTTGGGGCTTCGGCGGTGCATGCAACTATACATGCTTAAACGGGGTTTCCGTCAACCATGAAAAGTAACCCCTGCCAGAATCAGACCCGCCAGCAGCTGGCGCGCTGTAGCCACTGTAGCGATTCAAAGTATTCCCTGCATTTGAATTTCCAAGTAATACGTATGTTTATTGTACTCCAACACCTAGTCCGGGGTCTAGTTTTAGGTAAAGACAAGAATGCATCATGGTGTTGGGCGCAGTGTGTAATATCACAACACTGTGTTTGAGATTTTTTGTCGGTGTACAGTACCCACCCCCAATGGCCCACCTGTTTTGATGGCGTTTCTGCCTGTGCCGAGAGTCATTGAATACATGAACGCAGTCTCTAGATGCAGCGCACCCCAGAAGGCTAGGATATCATAAAGCCTACAAATTTCCGGACCCAGAAGCCTAAATGTCTGTCAGGCTTTTAGGTTTCGGTTTTCGGCTTTTCGGTTTAGACAGTTCAGATGTGCCAGGATAGGTCTTGTACCTGCTTGTGTGGAGCCCCGCGGCTCTGAGAAGCTTCCAAGAAATTCCAGCAGGGCCCAGAAGCCGCCATGATTTTGGTAAGAGAGCATGTCCACGGGCGTTAAGCCAAAGGTCCCTAAGTTTCCCACAGACTCCCTGTAACCTCCAGCTTCCCTGCTAGGCCTTACTTAGATGATAATAATAATAGTCACAGTGATAATGATAATAAGAACAACAATAAGAATAGCCACGTGACGGAGATTGGTCGGTTGCATGTTTGAGTGCAGGTGCCGGGGTGTTGTTATTTGGGGTCTAGGGTTCAGGGAGCGACCGGACAGTTTAGTTCGAAGAAGTTCTGGGCGTAGGCCTGCAGTAGCAGCTTCCAGCGAGTTGTTCCCTATTTTCGAACTGATTCTAACTGGCCTTTTGCTGCGGCACTGCCTGTTTCTGCACTGTGTTTGGCTGCCGCGGCACCCTGAGGACGAGAAGGCCAGTGCTTTACAGAAGCAGGCAGCCGAGAGAGAGAAGAAGGTGCGGCATGCAGATTTGGGACACGGGGTTCTGGTCAGATGTGACGTGATAGCTTCAGGGTTTACTTGGAAGTTCAGAACCCGCACCCGATGGTCGGGGAATGCCTCAAGCATGAACAAATCAAGAAAACAGATTGGGTTCGCCGAGTGGATCATGAATAGTTGTGGTCCACGGATACCATCGTGCCTGCCGACGTCTACTTGGAGGTTCAAGGGGGTCATATTAGATGCGTGGAATATCCCTCATATGTCCGTCAGAATGGCTTGGGGTGTGCCATGATGCTCAGATCTTCAGGGGTCTCAACGCAGCAGCTTCAACGGTGAATGCTGAACCTCCATTGCATGACGCCAGCCCTGCTCGACCTTCCTTCCTAAACCGTAAGCTGTAAACCCTTTGATGTAGGGCTAGTTTAGGGTTTAGGATTTAGCGGGCCTCGTTTGCAGGGTTTATAAGCATACTTAAGTACTCTCATCCCTAAACCTCAACTACGATCTTGGGAAGAGATCTTAGCACCTTAGCCGTTTTCTTTGAGGATCCAGCTGTCAAGCAGGGCTTTCAATAAAACGAAAAGAAGTTCCCTGTCCAGGTTGTGAGTTGGCTGGAATCGCAGTGCCCATCGGGTTATGCTTCCCTCCGAACCTGTAAGTAGAATTGTCACCCTGAACACGTGACCTGAAATCTTAAAGTTACACCCTAGACTCTAAACCTTACACCCTTAGCCCCAACTCTAGCCCCTAAGCCCTAAGTCCAACCAGAACCCCGACGAGGAGGCGGCCCACTACCAGCGTAAGGCAGCTCCTGCGGGGGAATATTGGGCACGGGAGCTTTGCGCCAGAAGGATCTCGAAACAGAGCTTACGATGGTCCGTGCAATGCGGCTTAGCGTTTGAGTATTGTTTGGATTTGGAGCTTAGGCTTAGGATGTGGTTGGCCACCCTGGACATTTTGTGAATGTAGGGCTTGAAATCACTTCCCCCTCGCAGTGAAGTTTCAGCGGCTTCGGGGCTTGCCTGTGCAGGTAGCAGGGTTTGGATTCTCGAGTTCTGGGTTTGAGGGTTTGGCTTCAGGGTTCGGGATTGCATAGGGCACTTGGAGGCTCAGCGGACTTGGCAGACTTAGGGAGTAGTTACGAGTGGGATTGTATTTGGCCCTGTGTGTTGTTGATATCCTCGAGTACGGCTCGGGCTTGGCAGTAAATTTGAGGCCCGGGGGTCCGATTTGGGTCCGCAAAAAAGATGAGCTAGACGTTGAGAATGAAAAGGTGGCATGATGATTGTGTGCCGAAGACCTGCCATTGGAGCCTCCAAGGTTGGGGGCTAGCGACCCGTGCTAGGTCTAGCACTCCTGATGCAGAAATTTTCCTGGGGGCCTTACCTTGATGTGGCAGGCAGTGAAGGCGGAGAAGGCCGCCAGAAAAGAGAAACATCGGGCGAAGGCAGCGCATCACAAAGCCAAGGCTGAGGCCACAGCCGCAGATGTGGCCTGGAAGGCAAGCGCCACTCTGGATGCTGCTGCGGCCGCAGCGGCCGTTCGTGCAGGATGGCTGCACAGAAAGGCCGTGAGCGAGGCGGAAAGTGCCACTGAGGCGGAGGAGGAGGCCACCGCTGCTGGGGAGGAGGAATAGGCCGTTGAAGCCTCGGTAGCTGCCACTGAGTGGGTTCCATTTCTCGATGTGGTCGATGATGTCATTGGTGGGGCAACCGCGTGCGGCCTGGAAGCACGAGTCGCTGCAGAGGGGGCCCGTGCTACGCGCGAGTCCCTGGCATCAGAGAATGATGAGGAGATTGCTGCCCAAGAGGGCCGCGTCGCCACTAGGAAGTCCGATGAGAAGGCTGAAAGGCTGAAAGAGAGAGAAGCATATCAGGCTGCCGCAAAGGGGCATTTGCAAACGGCTTTGGTGCTTGGTGCTGATGCCAAGAATCAGCTCGAGCTTGCCATGGTGGACAAGGAAGAGGCACAGCGGAAAGAACGGCAGTCGGAGTATTTGAGCGAAGAGAGCGAGGATTCCCAGAGCAAGGCTGAGCACTCTCGCCTTCAGAGTCTGCAAAGCTTCGATCGCTCAGCATCGGCATCGGCCCAAGCAACCAAGCTGGACGATAGAGCTTTGCACGAGCGAAAGCAAGCGAATGAAAGAAAGCAGGAGGCCCAAAAGAAGAGGAACCAGGCCGGATGCCTCCTAAACTTCGTCTCGCTCTCTGCCGTCCTCGCGATGCTCTCCATGTGGCCGGCATCCTTCTCCCAGGCAGAGCTCTCCCATGGTATCAGGGCCTTGCGGCAACCATTGCGTGAGGTTGACCCGCGCCAGGGCAGCACCAGATGGAACTCAGCGATGCGGTCGCTGGAGAAAAGTATCTTTCTGATGTGGACTATCTATGTTGGAAGCACCTTCAGCCAGAACGTGCACATCAGAGGCGTTTGGCTCCTCTTCGGCCAGGAGCTCCTTGCAGTTGCAGGAGTGGCTCTGCAAATGGCCCTTTGCAAAATGCTTTGGGCTCGCGCTGACCTTCACAAGGCCAAGTGGGTGAATTTCGAGTTTTTTCTTCCACTTAAGAGTTGTGATGTTTATGTTCAAGCAGGGGTAGTGTCGTGAGCGTTCTGCATGAGAACAACCTGGATGTAGTCCGGGCAACCCTGTTCGTTAGGAAGCCTGTTTGCAAGGCGATGACTTGTCGCCGCGGCTGCTTCGATGTTGCCCGCGCTTGGCAACTCATGCGAGCAGATGCTCTGACGGAAGTCTTCTGGAGTGGGCTGTAGGGTACGGTTTCGGGTCCTGTTTCCTTGGAAGCGCCGTCACACGCAAGCTTCTAATCGTACTGTCTCCGCTGTGCCACTTGAAAGCCTGGAGGAGTGCAAACAACGCTGTTATCGCAGCCCTGTTGCTGCTCTACTGCTATGTGGGCTACCACCACACCTTCAAATCCTTGGGACTCACTGGGAATTTGGAAGGCTTCGCGGCGTCAGCTCGCTTTCCCTTGGTGCTGCTCGGGATGGCTGCCGTGGCTCTCCGTGCGGCCTATGGAGCCATTCTTTGTCCTTGCGCCTGCAGCGTGCAGATCCAGCCACCCGAGCCAGGGTATCTGCAGAGCTTGGCCGAGACGTGGGGCTGGCTCCCGGTGCTTTGCATCGTGGCCTGGGTGTGTTGCCGGCAGTTTCGCCCCTTCTTTGGGCACTTGGCAGACTTCGAAGAGCTCCTTCAAGAGCGGCCTTGGTATTTCTTCTTGCTGCTCGCGATGTGCGTTGTCTTGGATGTTGCCATGTGTGCATACATCCTGCTGACTACGAAGAAGGAGTGGGACATTCTAGCAATTTTGAAATGGCAACCTGCCAGCCATCAAAGCTCATCACAAGCATGAGCTGACGAATTTCCCCCTAAGCCCTACAACTAAAAGCCCTAAACCCTTGCAGACGCTCCTACTAGCTTGGCGTTGTGACTCCGAGTAATAGCGGTGGGCAGGGGCAGTGTTCCCCGTCTTCCTGGCTCATCGTTCGCTCATGGAAGGGGTGGAGGGGTCCTGCAAACAGGGGGCCTGGTGAGGACAGGCTGTGACACGAGTCTAGGACAAGTTATGAAGAAGGGATAGCAGGACCTCTCCCATTCCAAGATTTACGCAGCTCGCCCAAATGTGGGAATTCCCGCATTTGTGGGGGGGGGGGGGCAGGGGGATTGAGGCAAACTCCCTTATGAACAGCCCAGCTGCTGCGATTTGATCAGCTGGCAGCTAAAACGGCTTGTGCAGGGCGCGCAGGTCTGGAACTCAGGCCAACAGCTAACCTATTCGGCTTCCTGCGTGCTCAGTCGTCAGGGGCCTCGTTCTGGCTTAAACTACAAGCATTTCTATTCAATTTGGGTTTACTTGACGGCCCCGCATGTGTAGAAAATCCCATATTGTAAGCCAAAGGATGGAATGATTTGATTTCAGTGTGATCAAGCCGAGGGCTGCGTCATCGCCCAGACCAGACACTGACAGAGTTGTCGTGACGCTAAGTGTGAAGGGGTTGGTGTAGACATGAAGCGATTCATTTTGAGGGTCAGACTGTCTTCATGCAAACTCTAGCAGGGTGCTCATTTTGACTTGCATCGCGGCGAAGCCATTTGATGCGCAGGACCGGGCGAGTTCGGGCCCACGCGTCGTAACGGGTGCCAACAAACTAAATCCAGTGTCCGACTAAAGACCTGAAGGCCAACTTGCAAATCGCATCAACAGCTGATGGGTCACACTGGTCCTTGTGCCCAACGTCGCCGGACGTCCCCACTTCCGAATCTCCTGTCGTCAACTCTATAGTCAAAGGCCGGATGATAGCCAGCTGTGTATCCCGAAGAAGGGCCTAACAAGAGGTATCCTGTTAGCCACCCTGTCTCTAACTACATGCCAACTAAAGTAAACCTTCAAACCTTAGCACTTTGCCCTAGACCCTACACCTCCTTTCCGGGCCTTGCGGCTGCCTGGCTGAACTAAACGAACCTTATGCCAAATCATACTCCCCTAAACCCTAAAGCCATGAGCCTTGCCTGCTGCGTGCGAGTGTGAGAGTCGAAACCCTAAAGCCTGTACACGAATACACCCTTGACCCCATTTCAACGTATCCTTTAGCCTGAACCCCAAATGCCTAAACCCTAGAAACACTAAACCTGAACCCTAAACCCTAGACACTGAACACTTTGGCTCCTCCGTTGCTCCGCTGCCGGCTGCTGGGCGCGGACGGCGCGGCGCTCGGTGCAGTCAGGAGAGGATCCAAAGCCCCGGGCAAGGGCCACGGGGAGGTGGATTCGGGTTTTTAGGGTTTAGGGTTTAGGAAGTTTAGGGTTTAAAAGACTTTAGGGTTTTGGGTCTATGAAGAATTTCCGGTCAAAGTATAGACAGGGTTTGGGATTTAAGGGTGAAGGTCTTGGGAGTAGGATGCGTTACAACTCAACTACACCTACACTTTCTCCCCACTTTATGTCTCCCAAGTCCAAAGAAGCACCCTGCCTACCACCGCCAAGTGCTGCAGCCTCATGTGCCGAGGTAGCGATGAAATAGCCATGCATACCCGGTGGAGATGCAATTCAAGGAGCACGTAGCGCAGGAGCTCAAGTAATCTGCGCCATGATTCCCGTGTAATTTATCTCCAATGCAACAGTATCTGAGACCAGCTTCTGTGCCCCCCAGAAGTATGCATCCCTGTTATAGGCTAGCCGAACCGAGAATGACATGTTTTTGCACTCACGTTTCTCACGACTTAGCGAACCATAGGCGAAAACCTTGACCCTTAAACCCTCAACCCTAAACCCTAAGCTCTCAACCCTAAAACCCTGACCCTGCGCCATAAAGAAGGATCTATCGACATTTGCCTTGCATGTACCTACCTGATAGTTGTACCTAAACGCCTTCGAAGTCCCCTGAACGTCCAACTACAGGGTTCAGGGTATAGGGATGTTTAGGGTTTAGGGTCTAGCCTTTAGAGAATTCTTCTATGTACTCGATGATCGCGACCGCTGCAGCGGACTTGCAGCTGCAAGTGTACCGCTTGTAACTACACTACTTGCGGAGTCCTCCCGAATCCGTGCATCCTCAAAGAACCCAACTCCTGAACACTCAACTATAAACCCTAAGCTCCAAGCCCAGAGCATGAAACCCTCAGCCTTAGATTCGCTCGAGGAATGCTGATTGCACCTTTGCTGTCGCGCGGAATATAGCAAAGCGCTTTCAACACGCTTGAAGGCTCGGCTCTTTGAACTTGCGAAATAATTTGGGCAAAACGGCAAAACCTCCCAGTTCTCAATAGTGCCTGGCAGGCTGAGGGTTAGAATTACCAGAGCAGCTCATACAAAACATACATACGTCCTACACAAGCCGGACATTCTTAACTTTAGTCTGGAGAAGGCTCAACATAAACATTAAGTGCAATGGCGACAGAGTTCATTAATAAAGGGAGTTCATGGGAACTCCAAAACAGGGAACCCCAAGAAAAAAGTAGGAATACCAAAGGAAATATCCACCAGGGTCCTTATATTCCTATCATATCACTTTAAAAAAGGAGGTCCATCGAATCTCTTGACGACGCAGGCGCTGGATTTGCGAGCGCTTTCTTTAAAGTCGATACAGATAAATAGATGTAACCTGCCAGCAGGAGGTTATTCGGAAGTTCTTCCTAGAAAATACCAGAATCTTGAGAATACGATATATTTTTCTGATCTTATTCTAATAAAGATAGTGGGATTTCATTCGTATGGGGCATAAATTTTTGGCCTTTATATTTAAGAGATTATTAGGAGAGATATACATGTAAGGAATTTTGATTTCGTTTTTGTCGATTATTTGTCATCGGCATATTCTTGGATCTTATTCTAGTGAGATTTCTGATTTGTTTATGTACTAGCGCTCTCTTCACTAGCCTTGTTCTTGCCAGCCCTTTGGCCTTGCTCTTGAGCCGGCGAGTTCGAGAAGAAAAATTTCTGTCTTTATTTTTAGGAGCCAGCACGTATCTTGCTCTGAGAGCGAGGAGTAAACGAAGCACGATACTATGTACGGCCTATTCTTAGCAGGTTGGGAGTAGGCGTATGCCGGCTATTATTTCTTGGGTCGTTACGAGTTGGTTTGCGCGCGTGAGAATTCGCCGCGATATCGCTACTACTATATTGTACTACTGCTTTATTATCTACTAATAATACCTACCGAAATATTGCCATTATATTATATTTATCGATACAGATACGTGATGATTTAGGCAGAAAGAAGGAGATAGAAAGGAATAGAGAGCAAGAAGACGATTGAGAGAGATAGAAGGAAAATGCAGGGACCCGGGGAAGTGGGTCCCGGTTTCGTCCCCCCTCTGAAGCTTAAATTCGGCGCCTAAATTCGGTTGGTGTTGGCTGAAGCCGAAATTCGGCTGACGCTCNNTGACGCTCAAATTCGGCGCCGATATTCGATCCGGTAAACACGACACTTGAAATGCTCTTCACGCCTAAATTCGGCTGTGTCTTAATGTGCGAAAGTCTCAGAGCAGAAAATGTGCTTGACGCCGAATATGTGCCTGACGCTTAAATTCGGCGCTCGTATTCGTTGAAGCTTAAATTCGGTCCCTCAGCAGGCTGAAGCCGAAAATGTGCCTGACGCCTAAATTCGGTCTGCCCCCAGCTTGAAGCCGAAGCTGTGCCTGACGCTGTAATTCGGCACTCGAATTCGCTGAATCTTAAATTCGGTTTGCCGCCAGGCTGAAGCCGAAAATCTGCCTGACGCCGAAATTCGGCGCTCGAATTCCCTGAAGCTTAAATTCGGTCTGCCCTTGGGCTGAAGCCGAAAATGTGCCTGACACCGAAATTCGCTGAAGCTAAAATTCGGTCTGCCCCTAGCCTGACACCGCAAATATGCTTGACACCGAAATTCGGAAGTCGAATTTGCTGAAGAACGATTCGGCGCTCGAATTCGCTGAAGCTTATACTCGGTGCCAAGCCCTAAACCCTGAGATTAGGGAGCGTCCTTGATTTTAAAATCGAAATTCTTATCACCCGGAATTGAGAGGATGGAGCCTTGGACTGATGGGGCGCCGCTGATTTTAAGATTAGAACTCTTTTGTCAAACCCATGAAAGGATAGAGCCTGGGAGGGATGAGGTTTTAACATTAGAACTCCTATATCACCCTGAACTTTAAAGATGCAACTTGAAACTAATGGGCGTAAATTCTGATTTTGAAATCAGAACTCCTATATTACCTTGAACTTAGAGGATGGCCCCTGTATGAAAAATTAGAACTCCTATATTACTCTGAACTTAAAGGATGGAGCCTTGGACTGATGGGGGGCCCGGGTTCGCAAAATTAGGTCTCCTATTACCTTGAACCTAGAGGATGTAGCTTGAGACTGATGGGGTGCCGCTCTTATCACCGTGAACTCAGCCGATGGAGCCTTGGATTGATGGAGCGCCCTTAATTTGAAATCAGAACTCTCTTATATCACTCTGAACTCAGAGCATAGAGCCTGGGAGTGATTGGGTGCCCTTGATGCTAAAATTAGAATTCCAATATTATCCCGAACTCAGAGAATGGAGCCTTGGAGTGATTCGGGCGCCTTTGATGCGAAAAGAAAACTCCTATGCATCCTAATTCACCTTAAACCTAGAGGATGGAATCGGGGACTGATGGGGAAGCCCTGGTTGAAAAACCTGCTGTTAAAATCAGAACTCCTATGTGACCCTGAACTCAGCCGATGGAGCCTTGGACTGATGGAGCGCCCCTGATTTGAAACCAGAACTCTCTTAGATCACCCG